>JAWQFJ010002156.1:80160-125160 GCA_034096865.1 Theodoxus fluviatilis | reverse complement strand
GTATGTATGTGTGTGTGTATGTGTATGTATGTGTGTGTGTATGTGTATGTGTATGTGTGTGCACATGCTGGTGTACACACATATATCTATCTGGCGTTCTCTTTATTTCACAATTTCAGTCATTCCCACCCAAAATTGTTAGGTTTTACATACTACTTACAGGTAAGCTAGCTGCAGTACGGGAAAGTCAATGCAAGGTGCACGACCACACTTCATGCAGTGAACCAAGGAGGGCTGTTCCAGAGAGAGATTGCTTTGAAAGCCTCAGACACTCAACCTTGACCCTACAGGTGGGCACATTCTGGCCAGTGGTTCCATCCAGTCAACTCACCTGAGCTGTGCATGACTTTCTGGCAGGACGTGGTCAGCTTCTGAGGGTTGTTGGGTGAGACCAGAGTGCGTACAATCTGTCACACAGAGAACACATCTGTCTCATTAGCCCCCTGCAAAGAACTGCTGGACTGCTCATGTGCCAGGTGATGAAGACCTGTGCCAATACTTACATGTGTAACACCTCCCAGTTTCCACAATAATAAGGGAATAACTTGGTGCTAACACATTCAACTTGATGCAAACACATCAATCACACACACTAAGCACACAATGCACAGAAGAAAAAATAATTGGTAAATCAAACATTTCTTACATGAAGAAACATGTACAAAATGCTGTCCTTGGATTCAACAGCAAATGGATAAACTCTTTTGCTCTTGTTAATGGCCATGAGCCCAAACCTCGGTTAACATTCAATTTGGGCATTACATAACCTAAAGAAGCAAATTAAATGTGTGGTATCTTCCTTCAAACTAAAATCAAAACAGACTTTTCCTGTTAAAAACATATTCATAACAAAGTAAACAATGCATTTCAATTTTCACTGGCTTTGAAATGAATATCTAAAACAGCCAAAACCAGAATGCAGATGTTTGTGGGTCCACAATCTTCAAAGTATTCTTCATACATCTTTGAATATTCACACTGTAAGTGTAAATAAAATCTACTCACTCTGCATCCATTTAAAATGGACAATGGCTAATGCTATGAACATCAACAGATTCAAATGACCCCATAATGATGTACAGCCTGTGAGGAAGTTGGGGAGAGAAAGAAAAGGAGGGGGGGGGGGGGGATGGAAAAATCTTGAGAGAGGGAGAGGGAGAGAGAGAGAGAGAGAGAGAGAGAGAGAGAGAGAGAGAGAGAGAGAGAGAGAGAGAGAGAGAGAGAGAGAGTCTAACACATACACATATCACACACACACACTGACATACATAATCATCACGGTCAGAATCAACACACATCCAAGTCAGACAGACCAACACAAAGAAAAACATACAAATAGACACAGAGACACAGACAGAGATACAGACAGAGACACAGATGGGCAAGCCAGCCAGCCAGCCAGCCACAAAAACAGACACACAGAAAGATACAGACAGGCAAGCCAGCCAGCCAGACACAGAGATACAGACACACAGAGACACAGACAGGCAAGCCAGCCAGCCAGACACAGAGATACAGACACACAGAGAGATACAGATAGGCAAGCCAGCCAGCCAGATACAGAGATACAGACACACAGAGACACAGACAGGCAAGCTACAGCCCAAGCCCAGAGTTGCCAAGACATCACCTCATGCTGCAGTCAGTATGCAGGCTGTGTGAGGAGAAAATCCTTCTGCAGGCAGCACACACACTATGTTGGTGTGAGTGCCTAGCTCAGAGTTAGTGGCCATCTCCAACAAACTGAGTGAGAGAGTAGTTGCTTCCAAAAATGATCTTCAAGTCCACACCACAGACAGGATGGTGAAGAAAAGCACTGTGTTTTAGTGGCAAATTGATTCAGTTCCTACTACTATGCTGATGCCTTATAGTTATAGGGAACAAATGGAAACTATAATGATCAGATTGTTGGTGGCTGAGAGATAATGTTGAAACAGAGAACCCTGCAGAACAGAACTTTCAAAAATTGCAACACAAAATCAAACTGTATATCATGCAACATGAGCAAGCATCTGAGATCCAACCAAAGACTACACAAGAAACTGTAATACTTGTATGCTGGCAGTCATATCCATGCTCTACAGATCAAGCCAATAATACTTTGATGATAAAACATTGAGGACTGCATGGCACTTACAAGGAATTCCACGAACAAGAGAGCTGGGTCTTCCTCTGTTCAAGTCAGTGAGAACAGCTAATTCTATTGTTACATCAGCCACTACACTTTTAATGGGGAGCAGACATCCACTGTTTCCAATGACTTCTAGTGGGATGAGTATAACCTTTCTCCTTGACTTTTAGATGCAGCAATGGAGTGATGCTGATCAGTTTGGTGAATGGGAGAGGGAGGCTGATTTTACGTGGATGAGAACTTGCCCGTGTACACAGTGGACCATCAACCAAATGATGCAGGTGGTGTCCTATCATTGTTGGTGCATTTAACAAGCGACAATTCCAATGAATAGTCAAGAAAGAGGAAATGTTAAGGGGAGACATGGCAGTGGAAATTGACCATTTGGTCTTACTTTGTTGATTTTGAAAACTTGTAGCTGGAAGATGTTTAGACTCATAGCAGGTGACTATGAAACTGAAATCCAGCTGTACACTTGACTGTAAGTCCTTCTGCAGTGACAAGAAACATTCCAAAAGTTTGTCGGCTGATTTCTTGGAATGTTGATTTTTCAAAATGGTAGCTGCATGGAGAAATTAATTTTTAATTTGTGATTGTGCCAATCTCTGTCTGTTGTATTTTTTTAATATGTAGATAGATGAGTAGTCTGTAATCCTATAGTGAGAATTTTATAGAAAAACAATTGGTACATTCTGCATTTGCTGAGGATTAAATACATCTCAAGCCTTACACTAACAGAAAACATATAGTAAGAATTCTAGGTCATAGTTATTCTTTTAATGATCATGATAATCATGATCATGACGCCTTTATCATTTTTATGTAAGTTCATGAGCAACATCATTTTATATAAATTAAAGTTTGTTAGGAGTTGATATGTACACTCTAGATTTTTTTTTGATTTCTTGAAAATTACATAACTTTCCCTATTTCTGTCATATCACTATCATTATTATCATAAGTACATTAGATATAGCTTTTTTTTCATTTATTCTAAATGAACTTAACCAAGAATCAACATCAAAATTTGAAGAGAAAAAAGTTTTGGTAAAAAATGTGTACTGTAGATGCAATGTCTCCCCTTAAATAATGTTGTACAGAAACTGCTGTTGGCCCTTGGGGTAATGTGAAATCAAAATGATGTTGTACAGAAACTGCTGTTGGCCCTTGGGGTAATGTGAAATCAAAATAAGCCAAAAAAAAGAATAATAAGGTGATACAGTAATTGTGTGATTAGCTCAGATTGTAAAATTTTCCAATTCCTGCCATTTAAAAGAAAATTGTTCTTTTAGTTGTGATAGCCACAGTTTGAACGGCAAGACTGACTACTGGGCCCATCTATAAATTAAGTATGGTGGTGGCACCATTTTCAGCTGTAGCCAGTGTAATCTGTGCAAAAAAAGTGGAGGTACTGGTCATGAGTCCTTGGATGAATCCAACTCCAAGCTAGTGAAAGAGGAGCTCAGTGCTGATGTGAGCAGAACAAAGCCATGCATGCAGGGCAGAAAAGAAAAGGAGAGACACACATGTAAACATCACAAGGAGCTTTGAGGTGCATGCACAACAACAAAGGAGTCACATGACATCCACCACAACCACACCCACCGACATCTCCACATGCCTCCACATTGACTCCACTCAGGGCAGGGAAAAATCAAGAGGCATCTTCCAAACAGGTACACTCAATTAAAAAAAGTAACATGAGCACAAAAATCATGGCAATGAATTCTAGTTTGTTTCCCATAACCAAGATCATCTCATAACATCACTTTGAAATAATAGAACCAATGCGCACAATCTCTAGATCCACGGAAGTTCAGATGAATCAATTCTAGCAAACAATAACACATGACAACTAACACACAGTACTAAATAAACTATCTACATATTCACTAGGTCCATTAACAACATTCCAAAATAAAATTGAAATAAAATTAAACTGAAACAAACAAATCAAACTTATCCTGTCAAGAAACCCAAAAATCATAAACTCTTGCAAAAAAGTTGCATTAATAAAGAATTTAAGAAAATGCAAACCACTACTTCTGATCACTGACAACACTTTCTGAAAATCTTATTGTCAATCAGACCAGGCTTTGATCCCAAGGGATTTAATCTTGTTACCATAGTTCCTCTCATCAACAGCTGCACAACTAATACGTTTAAAAAAAATGTAATTACATTTTTTTAAACTACGCCCTATAAAGTGGTTTTGATTTTCAAGTCACCCCAAACCAAGCCTTCACAGGCTTCCCCAACCCCAACTAAGCTCTTTAGAGTGAATCCTCCCCGTGTCATAGATGACAGAACAAAAATGTGTTCCTTCATTGCTACAAAGAGTGCCGCTGAGTCCCTGCAATCCCTGCTCCTCCCCAATCCTGCATTTGGATAGTCACACACCTGCCAGTCACCTGACCTGCTGGCATCACCAGCGGTCACCACTCACTTGCAGCATGAGGTGGATGTTGGTAACCTTCTGGGCTGACCAGCCTGCCTGCCCATGCTGCGCCCGATTGTCCAGCTCAAAAAACTCTTTTAGCCGAGGCACGTAGCTGCTCTCCCTGAAGAAGTTCTGGTTGGACGAGTTGTTCTTTAGCAGGTTGAGTAGCAGGAGCAGGCAGTCCTCCACCACGATGCCTGTCAGGAAAACAAAGAGATGAGTGGAGACTGAATACTTATAGTCCTTTCCAAGGAAGGAGAGAGAAGGATGCAGGAAGAGAAGGATATAGAAATACTGGGGAGGGAAAAAAGGATGGAGAGGTAAGGGGTGGAGAGGGATGAGGTTGGAAAGGGACAGGGGTGGAAATGGACAAAGAGAGTGCATGCTTTGTCAGTGAACACAGAGAGAGAAAGAGAGAGGGAGAGGGAGAGAGAAAGAGAGAGGGAGAAAGAGAGAGAGAGAGAGAGAGAGAGAGAGAGAGAGAGAGAGAGAGAGAGAGAGAGAGAGAGAGAGAGAGAGAGAGAGAGAGAGAGAGAGAGAGAGAGAGAGAGAGAGAGAGAGAGAGAGAGAGAGAGAGAGAGAGAGAGAGAGTGAGAGAGAGAGAGGGGGGGGGGAGGGGAGGGGAGGGGAGGGGAGGAGGGGAGGGGAGGGGAGGGGGCAGGATAGGAGGGGAGGGGAGGGGAGGGGAGGGAGGGGAAAGGAGGGAAGGGGAGGGGAGGGGAGGGGAGGGGAGGGGAGGGGAGGGGAGGGGAGGGGAGGGGAGGGGAGGAGAGGAGAGACACAGAGACATAGAGACACACAGAGAGAGAGAGAGAGAGAGAGAGAGAGAGAGAGAGAGAGAGAGAGAGAGAGAGAGAGAGAGAGAGAGAGAGAGAGAGAGAGAGAGAGAGAGAGACAGAGACAGACAGAGACAGACAGAGAGATGGAGACACATAGACACAGAGACCAAGGCAGGGTGTATTGAAAGATCTTTCATTGATCAAATGATTTTTCAACACAAAAGCCATCTTTTTAACCATTCCCAAGTCTAATGAAAACTTGGCAAAGGGCATTTAAACATGTTTCTGCTATTTCCACCATCAGCAATGACTAGGCAGATGTGCACACCCCACATGGCATACCTCCATCACTGTAGCCCTCATCCTTCACAATGTCCAGCAGCCGCTCAAAGGCATTTTCAAAGGCAACGATCTTCTGGATGTTGGCATGTCCCTTGGTCAGCTGGATCAGCAGCAGCAAGGCCTGGAGGAGTGAAAGTATGAATGAAAACATCCTATCACAACACTCCACTGTGCAGCAACTGCTCATGTTTACACCCTTTGTCCCACTATAAGCACTTTCCCTTTCTCTCCCCTTTGCCCACCCTACCCATTCAATCATTACCAAGAACTTCAACACCTCATATTTCAAAGTAACTACTCACAACAGGAACTTTTTTCCTTTATGATATAATGATGCATGCCACCATACTTACCCACTTGTTGCTGTTCTCATACCACCCCATTCCCCGGCACAGAGATTAGCTCTGCTTTGTATTTGCCTCCTCAAGCTCATTTTTCTAGCTTTAGCTAAACTTAAACAATCACGTGTTCTGTGTGTGGCAGTTCTGCCATGAGATCCTCCCATGATCACAAAATTCAGAATAATAAGTTCAAAGGGGAAAATGTGAAGCGGAGCTAGATGGATGGATGGATGGATGGTGTTTTACAGCCTATCAGCCTTTGTAGGCTATGTAAGGCCATTAAGCACAGTTGATGGATAGATGGTTGGTGTTTTACAGCCTATCAGCCTTTGTAGGCTATGTAAGGCCATTAAGTACAATTGATGGATGGATGGATGATGTTTTACAGCCTATCAGCCATTGTAGGCTATGTAAGGCTATTAAGCATGAAAATCACTAGAACAGTCTAGAGACACAAAGCAAGTCACGGTGTCCCTAGTTATTAGACTCTTATGAATCTCGTAGGGAGACGCGGTGGATCAATTCTTACTCCTAACCCAGAGCTCTTCCCTTCGCTGGTGGCCAGAAGTGGTATAGGAATGACAAGGGTCTGAGTATGGCAGCATGGGACATTATATGTTAACAATCATTAGCCTCAGATGCTCAAGAGCAATGACTACACTCGTTCATTTGTCCAATATCACCAAAGAATTCAGTGTTGTTTCCCTTACACACATCATAGAACAGAAATGCTGCTTATGCCTCACAGTCACACATTTTCAGGCATGAGAGTTAAAATTAATAAATTAAACCACTCCCAGTAGATACAGTGACTAGAAAATGCAAGTATCAGCACCTGGATATAATGCTCTACACAGCAGAAGAGAGATCCCTCAAGACCTACAATCCAATGGGAAAAAGCCAGAAAAACGTACGTCATTGCGGATGATCTCCCGACTGTCCGACAGCAGGTCCATCAGCTTGGAGACGCCCATGGGGCTGACCAGGATGCACTCCTGCAGGTCACGGCTGCGGTTGGTCAGCAGGATGGTCAGCAGCTTGACCGTGGGCCAGCGAACATGGAAATCATATTCCTGTACAGACAGAGCAGTGGGTAGAGCAACCAGCAGGCTAGGTCACAGGGCAATATGCAAGTTTTGAATTTCAGCAGTCAAGAGGATCAGAATCACAGTTTGTATTCATTGACAAGTAAAATCATAACATAACAAGGCTCACAAATACTCAGTCATCTTGTCCAAAAGCTAAATCTCAGAATGCAATCATATCTTTAAAATTCTCTTAATTCCACTACATCTGAAGACAGCAAAGCAGCGGACAAGCTGCAAAACAGTGAACATACCTCCAGCAAAGAGAGAAGGAGAGCCACGTTTTCCTGTCTCTTGACGAAAATCTCTGTGAACTGACCCCCCAGGTCTTCAGGGTAGTTGGGTGGAAGCTCCTCATCTGGAAAGAGCACAGCATCAATATGATGACACTTAACTCATTGCTTACGCAGCGCAAGCACGTGTTGCGATGACGCCAACACCCTTTGGCTACGCAGCTCAACTACGTGTTGCGGTCGCCGTAATGAAATTTTCCTATCTCCGTTCCTGTTTCAAGGGAAGTAAATCGTACAGCACTTTATTCTGTAACCAATCTGTGTTCGCTGGAGTTACCTTTTCTTTAGTATAGTCCCCGTGAGAAAGCTACATTTAGTAGTATCTACGCTCACCCACCGTCGTGTTTCCGCGCTTCGACATGGCATCGCGTTCTCGAAGGAGATCGAGCGGTGATGAAAATGATGAAGTATTAGAAGTGTGGATGGAAGAAGGGTCTGATACTGAAGATCTAGGTAGATATTGGACTTCTGAAGAAGATCTATATGATTCTGATTTGGAAATAGTCCCAGTCAACGAGAATGAAGCGGTGGCTGCAGCAAAGACAAAACGAATCGACTTTGTAACTGACACTAAGTGACAGCGAAGACGCCGTCGCCGTCAGAGAGAGAGGAAGAGATAGAATCGGTGTTTACAGCAGACACAGACATCGATTCGGATGTAGAGGATGCCGAAAACCTTCTCTACTCCTCCAATGAACTGTACCACACAAAAGACGACTATGCCAAGTAGGGCGCCTTCTTTCTCTCAGAAGGCCATTCTGAGATTTTCTTCTATTCAGACAGAGACAGATTGCAGTGAGTAAGTGTATATTTTCTGATTTCACCTCTCTGACTTGCAAAAAAAAAATCATTTTCAAGCATTTTTTTATCCTGTAGTCAATCATTCATCAATATAGTTTGATGTGGAAATACTGATGTCAGAACTGTTGTGCAAAATCTATCTCTTGACTATTAGTACAATACATTAGGTGTAAAAAAAAGAAAATCAAAATTGCATGTACCTGGTGTTTAAAAATAATTTTCCCCAATTTTCTTACTGCATATTGTAACTATCCAGCACTTCAGCTAGAAAGTGCAAATGATTTTCTTTCTTGTGGTACCAACCACTAAACAGTTATTCAAAATTTGGATTTTGTGTGATATTTTTAAAACTTAAAAAAACACTGCGTACAGAGGTAAAATTCCTAATGCTATCCCTGCGTAGGCAATGAGTTAACATAGTTTTACCCGTCCAGTCCACTCCACTGATAATGTTATGCAGATGCACACATGTCTGAGTAAGATAGATATGACTGAAACTTTTTGGATCCTAAAGAGTTTACTCTGCAGTTTTAAGCTGGCAAAACTAGCATTTACTTTGCATACACAATATGTACCAAACATGGCAGATAAACTCATTATTGTGATTTGTCATTGTCAACTACATAAATTCATGTGCACAGGTGGACTTATCTTCAAGCACTCATACATGCAAACTAACACTCATGTATGAGGATACATCAATATATGCATAGTAGCACACACATTTTCACAAGCACATAAGCAAGCTCATATAAAGAATGTATGCGTGTCAACTGACCATCCTCAGAGGGTTCATTGGACATCACATGGCACAGTGTGTCCAGGGCGTATCCGGTGATTTCAGCATCACTCCTGAACAGACATAAGAACAGTCAATAAAATGTGGAACATCCCTTCCAAGCTAATCAGCAGGCTTCTAAATATCATCATATACTGTCATGCAAATCTTTCTCAATTCATTGACTACCGTAATTTTTGGACTACAAGGCGCTACTGAATATAAGGCGCACCCCCTAAAAAAACTAAAAAAACACGTTTCAATCATACGTAGGGCGCTACCAAATATAAGGCGATACATCAGAACACATACTTAACAAACAGAAAAGAAATTAGCACGGTGCGGAAACCAACCATTGAATCTAATCCAACAAACAGGAGTAAGAACGAAAATAAACAAGGAGACGTTGAAAAAGCATCAGAACCATTCAAAAAGTAAATTAATATCACATCATTTGAGAAGAAATCTCGAGCTGTGGAAGTTTGTTTTTTTTAGTCGTTTGAAATCTACTTCAGTCATACATAAGACGCAACCGAATATAAGATGCATGTCCGAAAATCTGAGAACAAAGTATCGCCTTACAGTTAAAAAAATACGGTACTTGAATTGTCTCCCCTGCCTAAAGTCCCAAGGATGTTACCATTCTGCAACTCTACAAAGGTCAGGATTGGGACACTTGTAAGAGGAAACACCTTGATGTTCTCCAATAAATCTTCAGTCTGAATTAAGCATTTGATCCTCCATCATACACAGGTCAATACTCTAACTTCTGTTACGGGTGGGGTGGGGTGGGGGGTGGGGGGGGGGGGGGGGGGGGGGGGGGGGCACCATCCCACTTGCTCATCTGTTCTCCAGCCAAGGACCATTTCTCTACATATATTCTTGCCTAACTGACATGCACCTCTACATCTGTCTTACCCCTCTCCAGGGTGAACTGTTTCATCCTTCTCACATACATCCCTTGGTAGGACCTCCACAGATAGACACCACACATGCCTATAGATAGGGTTAGCGTTACGGTTTAGTGTGTAGGACATGGTACCAGTCTGTTATCCCTATTTCTGGTTCAGCAGTTAAGGGTACTTGCCTTACATTCATTTCACAGCTAACTAGTGCAGTATTCAGTGCTGTGTAGATCTTTGGGCAAGGCATTTGTAATGCACTGCTTCTCTGAGGCAGTGTTGTTTTGTCATGCTGGTGTGCCAAGAACACTTTGGAATTCTCTCTAGGAAAGGATGTGCAGCTTGTACCTGACCATGCATCTTGTGTGTGCAAAATTATGAATGTTTGCTGTCCATTGTTAGAGTGGAGCAGATCAACTTGTCCAGTGACCAGGTAACAGTTTGAAACCTTTGTGCAGTTTAAAACCTATCTGTCCTTTTCCATCATGTGCTTCTCTCTCTCTCTCTCTCTCTCTCTCTCTCTCTCTCTCTCTCTCTCTCTCTCTCTCTCTCTCTCTCTCTCTCTCTCTCTCTCTCTCTCTCTCTTCACTCACCTGTCTGTCTCCAACACCTGGATCAGGACGTCCATGCCCTGTGTGCCAACCTCCAGTCGGAACTTCTGCAAGGGGAGAGGAGGCAGCAAGATCTTCAGTGATGAAGGCATGGTTAGCAATGTCAGAACAGGACTGCAGCACTACTTATAGTTATAGGCTTGGCAATAAAATGTCGAGGCAAGAATCAACCACTTCAGTGCCCTGGAAGCAGAATGTCTCAATAAAAGAAGGGTAAAGGTGTCTATTTATATTGTGACCTTCCATCAGTGGATGGATGCTCAAACCAGTATTTTAACCCCTTGGTCAATGGGGCTTCTCATAGCATCACTCCAACATCATCTCAACTCCCTGGAGAGCATTCAACCAGGCTGCAGATAAACAGCCAAAAGTTTTTTTCTTGAATTTTCCATATAAGCCCTCACAGGTACCCGTTTTACACCTGATAAGGAGTGTCTCAGGATAAGATCAGTTCATCCTTTTAAAGTCTTTGAAGTGCAACATGAATGACTTTATGTTGAAGCTCTCAAAACAAGAAGCAGACGCGTGTTGTAAGTCGGCGAGCCAAGCGAGATGTCTTGCAACCCGAGAGCTGCGCGAGCTGCTCTTTCTGCAGCTCGCCAAGTCTTGCTAGAGCCACGCGAGCCGCTCGCCGCCTTACAACGGCATGGCTAGCCCTGCTTGCGAGATACTCGCTTGGCTCGCCACTTACAACACGCGTCTGGTCTTATCCAAAGGCACTGAAGTGAAAGGGTTAACAGCAAATGCTCTGGATTCATTTTGTCGACAACAGCATTACTTTCAGTGAAATCATAACATCACTCAGATGCCCAGTTTTGGCTCAGGCAATTAGCTACCACCAATCCATCCCCTCAAGCTTCTCTGCACTGATTGGGGGGGGGGGGGGGGGGGGGGGGCTTCATGGTATTGATAACATTGCCCCCCAAAAATAGGGTTAGAAGGTAAGCATATATATATATATATATATATATATAATTTGAATAGAAAATGCCAGATTAAACATAAATCAGATTTCACTTTTGCTGAAAATGCTTTTTTGAACATAAATAGTTAATTTCCTGCATGCTTGAAGGGCATGGAAGATGGGGCAGCATGCAATTTATTGTTAACTGGCAGTGTCAATTAATGTTTTTTCAATCATCAACAAGAAGGGCAAAGCCCATACGACTCACATGCTTGACCTTGACCTTTATATGACCTTGACCTTCAGGTGACCTTCAAGGTCAAGGTCAAACAACTAAACCTACCAATGACATCATACACTAAGAAATGATTTACACATTTTTTTCCTACCAAAAAAACATGTGACCTTGACCCAAGGTCAAGGTCATCCAAGGTCATGCAACACAAAGCTCTTAATTCAAGACATAGGAAGCACAATGGTGCTTATTGGCACTTTCTACCATGAGATATAGTCACTTTTAGTGGTTCACTACCTCATTTTGGTCACATTTCATAAGGGTCAAAGTGACCTTGACCTTGATGATATGTGACCAAATGTGTCTCATGATGAAAGTATAACATGTGCCCCACATAATTATTAAGTTTGAAACAGTTATCTTCCATAGTTCAGGGTCAAGGTCACTTCAAAATATGTATACAATCCAACTTTGAAGAGCTCCTGTGACCTTGACCTTGAAGCAAGGTCAACCAAACTGGTATCAAAAGATAGGGCTTGCTTTGACCTATATACCACTTGTAGCTAAGGTCGCCATTCTCAATAACGTGGGAGAAAATTGGGAAAATGTGAAAAATGACTGTTTTTGAGACCACATTTATGGCTCCTGTGACCTTGACCTTGAAGCAAGGTCAAGTCACTATGTATGTTTTTTGAGGCCTTGTCATCATACACCATCATGCCACATTTGGTGTTGATAGACTTAATAGTCTCCGAGAAAAATCCAACGTTTAAGTTTTTTACGGACGCCCGGACGGACGCCCGGACGCCCGGACGACACGGCTCAGTACATAGACTCACTTTTGCTTCGCATGTGAGTCAAAAAAGCTTCAAAGTCGGCAGGGAAAAAAAAAGGGTCAGTCAGATTATCCTAACCACAACTTTTTTTTGTGTTAACCTAAATAATGTTTACAGCTTTGTGACAATAGAACATAACATGGGAAAACAGACTTAAAACAGGTTTATGACAATAAAACAGACAATGAGAATACAGACATAAAAACTAGGTTGGGAAAGCACTGCCCTTGTGATCAAGCTGTTGTAAATAAACCAGAGATTCAACAAACAAGAAGGGCAAAGCCCATACAACTCACATGCTTGACCTTGACCTTTACATGACCTTGACCTCCAGGTGACCTTCAAGGTCAAACAACTAAACCTAGCAATGACATCATACACTAAGAACTGCTTTACACATTTTTCCTACCAAAATTCATGTGACCTTGACCTTGGGTCAAGGTCTCCAAGGTCATGCAACACAAAGCTGTTAATTCAAGACATAGGAAGCACAATGGTGCTTATTGGCACTTTCTACCATGAGATATGGTCACTTTTAGTGGTTCACTACCCCATTTTGGTCACATTTCATAAGGGTCAAAGTGACCTTGACCTTGATGATATGTGACCAAAGGCTTGTTCAGAAGTACTCAGCGCTGCTTGAGCGCTTCATGTTGGCAATTGAGCGCTCTTTGCCACTCCTGAACGCCTAAGATGTAGTGCAGCGCTTCACTTGTTAGAGGGGAGGTAAATCTTCTGCACCCCATGTTGTGTTGATAGACGCGAAGAAAGTATTTTCTTTGCCACAGACATCGTTTATGCACGTTTACATGTATTCTGCATGAATAAAATCCACTACTGTGTCATCCTTACTTACCATTACTCGCACATACAGAGCACTTGGGGCAAATAAAGCCCGTTCCAGTCCCAAAATGATGTTTCTGAGGGTTATTTTACTCGTCGACGGCCAGTGCGGGATCGAAGACGCCATTTTGAAATGATGCAAAATCATCCTGCTGCACGTCGGATTGGTGATTCACAGCGCTGCTCAGCGCTGAGTGAAGCACGCCCCAAATTGGCCGTTCAGGAGTGAATCACGTGCAGCGCTGAGTAAGCTCTTTGAAGCACTGCGCCTTCTGAACTCCTCTCAAATGTGTCTCATGATGAAAGTATAACATGTGTACTACAATGTTATGAAGTTTGGAAGAGTTATCTTCCATAGTTCAGGGTCAAGGTCACTTCAAAATATGTATACAATCCAACTTTAAAGAGCTCCTGTGACCTTGACCTTGAAGCAAGGTCAAGTCACTAGGTACGTTTTTGTACGCCCTGTCATCATACACCATCATGCCAAATTGGGTGTTGATAGACTTAATAGTCTCTGAGAAAAACCCAACGTTAACGTTTGTTACGGATGACAGGACGCCCGGACGGACGAAATGGGTGAGTACATACTCACTTTTGCTTCGCATGTGAGTCAAAAAGACAAAAATATATGATATATGATTACTTTTGACACCCTGTGCTAATAAAAAGACGGCAACTGATAACACACAAAATCTGCTGCACTGCCAGGAGGGACGGCTGGCTTCAGTTTACCTTGGACAGCGACTTGAGGGTCCTGACAGCCCCGCGTCTGTCTTCCAGCAGTGTGGATGACTGGACTCGGTCGCATAGTCTCTCCACCTGTAAAGAATGGCAATAGCAGACATGCACTCAGACTTGTTCTGCCTTCAATGTGGGTGTTAAATGAATGGATTCTTTGATTGTATGCTCAAGTTTGCATCATGAACTCTTTGTGTGCCCAGGTTATGCACTATTTTAAAACTAGTAGAACTCTAGGTTAATGTATATTGACTGCTGTGGATACTTTCTCAAAAGACTACACCAATGACTACTTTAACAATGCTTATCAAAAACAAAATGCTAAGATGCCAAGTGCTGTAAATAGAGGGGTGATTTGTCTCAATATTTACTAATGTTCAGCAAAAAATAAAACAAAATTTGTGTGCTCTATCAAAAGTCTTACAGGTTTTTCTCACAAACTTAGCATCAATATGTTTAGTGCACCTATTATCTTAAGACAGCGTTCCTCTAGTCCTTCATGACGACAGTATAATTTGCACTTTCAGTCTTGTCAGGACAGGGCTTCAATGCAGTTCTCTGCAGTGCTGCTGAATGAATCATGTGAAAGGGAATACACAAGGTACAGGTGAACATCTGCAGTAGGTGGTTTTCGATTCTAAGGCTCATATCAATGCCATCAACTCAAGTTTTACACAAAACTGTAAAACCATTTATAAGGAGCCATAATTCACCATAACTGTATTCTACTGAGTGAGTGAGTGAGTGAGTGAGTGAGTGAGTGAGTGAGTGAGTGAGTGAGTGAGTGAGTGAGTGAGTGAGTGAGTGAGTGAGTGAGTGAGTGAGTGAGTGAGTGAGTGAGTGAGTGAGTGAGTGAGTGAGTGAGTGAGTGAGTGAGTGAGTGAGTGAGTGAGTGAGTGAGTGAGTGAGTGAGTGAGTGAGTGAGTGAGTGAGTGAGTGAGTGAGTGAGTGAGTGAGTGAGTGAGTGAGTGAGTGAGTGAGTGAGTGAGTGAGTGAATGGGTGAGTGGGTGGGTGGGTGAGTGGGTGGGTGGGTGGGTGGGTGGGTGGGTGGGTGAGCCCACAGTCTCCTAAATCCCAGCACTTATTACGGTCCAGGTGAGTGAGTGGGTGGGTGATTGACTGAACAATCTATACTATCACCAGAATTACATATTGAGTGATGGTACCAACATCTCAAATATCAGAGATATGCTTGAGCAAAATTGCATCAGCATGTGCACAGCAAATGAAAACAAACTACTTTATTAATGGATTAATGGGTTGCCAATATAACCATAAAATTCAAAGCCTAGAGAACCAATGAAAGCTATTGAAAGAATTTACGAAGCAGGTCTGCTAAAAAAATAAAACTGTTACTGAAGAAAGTAAGGGATGAGAGTGCTGAATTATTAGGAGAGAGAGATGGGGGTGCCAGGGTGGGGGGGTGGGGGTGGTGGAGGTGGGGCAGGCAGGCAGACAGGCAGGCAGGCAGGCAGGCAGGCAGGGAGACACACACACAGACAGAAGACTGAAGTAGGGGGGATGGGGGGGGGGGGGGGGGGGGGGGAGGGAATTAAGCATCCGTGAACTTGCACTAGTTAGCTATTGAATTTTTTTCTTTCTTACTTTAACTTCTGTTAAAACAAAACAAGAAAGTATTGGTTTCATCTATTTCCTTTCCTTTAAATCGTATAGTCCTATAAAAATGCATTAAAGATTCATTATCAACAGCATTGTTCTTGAAGCAGAATAGATTTTAGAAGAGACATTACAAACCTACACAGTTGTAGAAAGTACCCTGAGCGTCTGTAGCAACAACTTAAATCGAGCCTACGTAGATAAAAATGCACAAGGGAGACCATCGCCAATGTAGTGGACCCTTGAACCATCATCGATATGATCTGTTAAGCGCGATTTAACAACTGCTCTAGTAGGACCGTGACTCGAAGTAGTAGGCTGCACAATTAAGATAATGCAATGAATCCAACTGCCCTTGCCAAGACCTCATCATACATGCATTCAAAACTGAAGAAAGTCAATTTCTTCCATCAGAATGACAAAAGGTGGTAGGGTGTACCCTAATCGTAGCATTCACACAATTCGATAAGCGACACGAAGACTGACACGAGATCAACCCGTGTCAACTTGCCAACTGTCTGCTCAACTGTATCGATAAAAGCGGTATCCTGATCGTTACTCTCAATCAGATAACTGCATTCAAAAGACCAACGCGAGACGGTGGCATGAGACGGACACTTGGACAAGCATCAAGCTGGAATGAATGTTGCAGTCATCACGCAAGTACCGAACTGTCTGCTACAAGTAGGGTGTGTTGTTGCCACAGCGGACCGGCTTGCGAGGCGTGGATGTGGCACTTCAATTGCACTGCTACAAAGCGAACGAAGAGATTCTGCGACGCCAGATGGATATTTTTAGAAAGTGATGAAAATTGGAGTCGGTCGTACTTCATAAATGATTACCGTTTCGACTCCAGATGGCTGTGCACCTCCTTGAGTTCCCCCAAGGAAATTTCGGAAGTAGTCCATCTTGGCAGCAGTCGTGTCTTCCGGAACAAGCGCATGCGCACGCGACGTGGCATATCCCGAGATGCATTGTATTCACTCACTTCCGTGCCGGTCGGAAACGTGTGCTCATATTTATACACAACATTGGGGTCGCCGTTATGGGTCAGTAGTTAAAATTAACTGAAGATCTGCACCTACTTGGTCTGCTTTCGACTCGATCTGCGACTCACTCAAACTATGTAAGTGATGAATATATCATCTGCGTTATGCTGGGATACGCGAGCGGCGAAGGCGCTCTTGTTTACAATCCATAATTTCCATCCTAAACTAGTAAAGCTGCGTTAACAGGGCGTTGTTCCTGTGTAATGTGTAGACGAGTGAGATAATGTAGGTATGTCAATGAGGCCATTTTGACTTCTGAGCAGAAGATACACGATACAAGATACTTTATTGTCCTCACCCGGTGGGTGGGGCCTTAACCTCTCATGCAGAGGGAGTCAGGAACTCACAGACAACTTTTAGAACAAACAAATATTTATTAACTACTCGTAGGGAAGAAAATGGAGGTGAAAGTGAACGATGATAATGGTCGATAGATGATTCATCCACCAACTATATGCAAACACCAATGACAGATGATACAATGCTACACCGCCCACTCAAGTACAACCAAAACCCCGGTTTACCACAACTGCCAAAACACACAAGCACAACAAACTCCTGTTGTCTACAAACTGTCAACACACGCCAGTACAAAAAAACACTGTTGTCCACAACTGTCACGACACGCAAGTACAAAAAACCACTGTTGTCCACAACTGTCACTACATGCAAGTACAAAAGAAACCACAACTGTTCACCACTGTCACGCTCACGCCAGTCCAACAAGAACCACTGTTGTCCACAACTGTCACTACACGCAAGTACAAAAGAAACCACAACTGTTCACCACTGTCACGCTCACGCCAGTCCAACAAGAACCACTGTTGTCCACAACTGTCACTACACGCAAGTACAAAAGAAACCACAACTGTTCACCACTGTCACGCTCACGCCAGTCCAACAGCTACACCCGTCCACCTTCGTCACTCTCACGCCAGCCCAACAGCTCCAGCTGTCCGCCACTGTCACATGGCAGCCTTCTGCGATAGGCCGCAGAACGGGGATAAAGCGACGTTTTTTATTCGTAGCGCTCTCTTCCGGAAGGGAAAAGAAAAAGAATAGCGGCAAAATCAGCTCTTCAAAAGGTATGATAACATTTCTTACAACAGTTACAAAGGACGTCCAAAGTAATAAACGTCGATAGATTACCATTTCAAGATAATTTTTGCCAAGTTTCATCGGTCTGAGTTGTTTAGATCAGTAGAAATTTACGTTGTGCTGAGTCACCCCTCTCCATCGTGTGACGGCCATTTCTGTTTTGGTGATCAACAGGTACATAGAGGTTCTTGTCACGTGACCAAATCGCAGTATTTTGATTGGCCAAGCATAGTCTAAGCGTAGATAAAAATTGGAAAAATAATATTTCTTCCTAGGGGATGCAAGCATAGACAATGATCCCAAAATGTCAACACTTGGTTAGATCATCTGCATGATATAAGAAGCCCACCTGCCAAGTTGTGAGATAATTGAGCAAAAAACAATGGAGTTCTGACCATTTGTAATACAAAACAGAGAAATTTGGGAACACTTTTCTTCACAAATATTTTTATCCTTAAAAAAAATCATTTAAAAAATATTAACCGATTTTAGAATGGTTTTTTCTACAATGTTTCTACTTTTTTGTGCTTTTTAATGATGTATTTGAATCTTCCACCACCCCCAAAAAAAAATTCATTGTGACATACCTAGATAATGATCTCTTGTCGACAATTTCTTAACTGACATGTCCAACAGATGGTGAAAAAAGGACGGTGTGGATTCCAGAACTTGATGACCCGTCCGCGATGAAAATTATTTTATAAGTAATTATGATGACTTGGGACCATGTTCACTTACTTACATTTACAATTGCAGTTTTCCGGAACGGCATAATGATGATGGCTATGCAGTATACTCATGCTTTTAACCATGTTGCGGGAGCTCACAGAGGTCAACATGGACTTGGATTTCGCTCGTGAACACATACTGCTGTCGACCTCTGTCTACCAATGAAAGAAACGCAGGAGAGGAAGAAGAAATGCGGCAGCTACTTTACGCTAGTCTCATGATGACGCAGCTGCTCTTTTAGGACATTCGATAGCATATCCATCTGCTTTGTCGTTCAATGTTGTATCAAATTTTCTTTTATATTGTATCTATTGGGAATCATTTTTGTAATCTGTTGCAGTGACAGATCATGACAGATAACATTAACACGTTTTAATCATTGCATGTAGAAGGTACATTTTGTGCTTGAATGACCAACCTGAGATGTTAAGTTTCTTTGATGTCACATATCGCAGTCACATCTTATTGATTCTGGGATGTTGGTGCAGCATTGGTTTGGGGATGATGACAATGATGATGACTACAATGATGATAAGAACCATAATGACAGTGGCGATGATAATGTTAATAACAATCAATTTGATGGTGGTTAAGCTATCTGGCTAGCAAACATATCGCTAGCACAGTAGTTTTGATTTATAATGTGGTTGCCAGTAGACCAGCAACAAGTATAAAAGAGTAGTTATGACATTTAGCCTTTAGGTCATTCCTTATAAGTTACAGGCCCCTGGACTTTTATCAATCCTCATCATGCAAACCAACATTTCTGGCTCTCTGCAGCAGCCATGGCGCCAAGTGTGGAGCGGCTGCAGCAGGGCTGGGTGGTGGTGAGCAGTCTGCCCTCCTTCCCCGTGTTCTGTGCCTACCTGACCATGATTGCACTGTCCAGTCTCTGGCAGAAATTCACCAGCCCCTTCAACCTTCGACCTGTGAGTCCAAAGCAGAGTTGCCTCCCTTAGGTTGTTGTCCTATGCTACATCAACCCATTCAAGACACATTATTTTAGTGCATTTTATCCCTGGAATTGCAAGAATATAGATGTATTTGTGAAAAATCATATAAAAAAGGAGCTAAAGATGAAAAATGAAGTTTAGTTCTCTGAATTTGGTTTTACCCTTACAAAAGGAAAATAATGCAAATGGATAGCATCGTATAAACCTACATTTCGACTATGTTCATCGCATAGCATCATATGATGCTACCCATTCATGTAGTGGGTTGTAATATTTTGTACTTTTTTTAGATAGTTCACTCATCATTATTTGTGAGTGAAATAACGTGTATACTTGTATTGTGTTTGATGTTTGGTTCTCTGAAAACCAGTTTAGGAAAAAGTAGCCTAATTTAGTAATTGTCAAGTTTTCAAGACTGAGGAAGAGTTACTCCACAGAGGAAGCAGCCATGCCATCCATGTGATAAAATGCTGCTTTTCACATTGTTATTGCCACATTCTTTTTTGCTTTAATTTCAATACATTCAGACTCACCAATTCCCACCTCCACTTCTATAAAAAGCAGCACTACCGAAAAAAAACCTTTATTATTTGTATAGCTTTTATAGAGAACCTTTCTTACCAACCATCTGCAGTATTGATAGTTCAACCAGATTCTAAAGAAAAGTGAATGAAAAAGCTCAACAAGCTCACCCACATACTAATAAAATGTATCAGTAAAGAATCTCCCTGACAGTATTTTTAATTAGGCACAGTTATTCATCCCTGACGCACTGACGTAAAAAATAATGCACTGAGCTCTGCCTGTGTGCACCCCATGTAAACTTAACATTTTTGCAACTTGATGCCTCTATTTCAGTGCTTCAGCATGATGGTCTATTGATCATTTGATTGCAATTTCAGGCAGTGATTTAAAGGGATGTAACCATGAAGACAATGTTTTAACAGGAAGCAATCCCCGGCACGCATGTGCTGATATGCTTGTGTGATAGTTGCTGTCAGGAATGGCAGACTCGTTATTTCTATGTTTTCTGCATGTGAAGTAGGGACCCTTAGAAGACCTGTGGGGACTGCCAGTGTATTACTGCAGAGGGTCCCCAAACCCTCTATGAAATGAGTCATGTGAAACACTGCCTTGACCTACCATTGCCATATCTCACTCTTGGATGCGCTGATATTCTACCCATTTACTGCTGTAAAGTTGCTGCAAAGAATTTATCTTACCCTCAATCACCTTTTCTCCCTCCACAGATTTTGATTGTGCACAACTTTGCTTGCTGCCTGACCAGTCTGGTCACCATGGCATGGTTCGCCTGGGGTCTGGTTGCCATTGGCACTCTGTACGACAAGCAGCCCAGTGCTCTACTGCAGGGATGCTTTCTGCTGTACTGGCTGACCAAGAACTTGGAGCTGTTGGACACTACCTTCATGATCCTGCGCCACCGGCGCCGCCAGATCTCCTTCCTGCATGTGTACCACCATTCCACCATGTTGCTGCTGAGTGACGTGGCCCGCACAGCCTACCCCTGGCCAGCCATCGGAGTCTACCTGGGCATGAATTCCTTAGTCCATGTGTTCCTCTATCTTTACTATGGGCTGGCAGCACTTCGCCCTGACAATCCACCACAGTGGAAGCGTAGTATGACCCAGCTGCAGATAGTGCAGTTTGTGATAGGGTTTTTTGTTGCCTTCCATGGGTATTTGCATCACGGCTTCTGTGTGTACAGTGTGCTGTATGGCATGACCATGACCATCCTTTTCAGCAATTTTTATTGCCATGCATATTTGAAGACACCCAAGTCTAAAAAGGGAGACGATGCACATGTGAAAGTACAAGATTCAAAGAAAATAGAATAGAATGGAGATTGCTCTGTAAGGAATAACTCAGGGTGCTCATGTATAGGGAATGATGAATTGATGCAAATGATCAGACTTGGTGAGAATGAACTTGTGTTGTTATCTGTGTTGACATGCGAGATTGTTTTTCTTTTCCCAGGTAGGGTGCAATGTGTTATTGATGATATGACATGGCAGCATGCAATGTTATGAATGTGATTGTCATATCTGGAGGGGCTGTGGGTCAGGGGGGGGGGGGGGGGGGGTGTATGTGTGTGACAAAGAGGAATTATGTAGTGAATGGAGGAAAATCTGGCACAGTAACCCACAGTCAACAGATTCATCTTGAGATGAAAATCTGATTTTAAATACTCCTTTCTTTGATATGGCTTGATGATGATGTTGATGATATGCTAGGAGAAATAGACCATGCAGAATAGCAAGGAAGATATTTCCAACTCAAGCTGATAAACATCTGGCTTAATGGAAACAATACTAAAATGCTTGTGAAGTAATGTCAGAACCCTGTGACAAGGTGGCCATTTCTGCATATAGAAGAGTTTTAAATAAAGTATACAAAAACTTGCATGTTATTTTTCATGACATGCCTCAGACCTTGTAAACTGAGAAGCAGTGGCAGGTTAAGAGTGGGAGAGCTGTGGCTTTGCCATCTGAAGTGCATCTCGGGTCATCGGGGGAAGATGAAAGTACAGGTTGACGTGATCCTTTCTCGAACAAACATTACAAAAAATCATTTTCAAACAAATCACGACTAGCACTAAGTAGCCATCAACAATTGTTGCAAAATGCTTGGAAATCAAATTAAACAAACATCATAAAATCTATAATGGTACTCTACTCAACATTACAATATGCACAACGCATTGTTATGAAAATACGGAGTGATTATAAAGCTGTAGGAGCAACACTTGGGATACTTCTCTTGGATTACCACATTTGCAATGGTCAGCTCCAAGCCAGCCCTGCATCCTCTACTGACTTGGCCTTGGGCCTTCCCAGTTTGCAGCTGACATCTCAACCACCACTTGTGATTCTGACCGTGCCATTGAGCGGTGGAATCTCGTTACATTGGGCATTTTTCTTTTTGTTTTTCAGTCACCTGAGACATGTTTGTGATTTAGGATGACTGTTGCTGCTTAGAAAGACCTAGACTGCCTTTACTGCAGTGTCCTTTGCAAATGAACAATATCGTTCAATGCATGTCATTTTAACTTTGTGCAATGTATCTGTCATTTTTATTCAAGACAGTTTTTTGTGAGCAGTATTAGGAATTGATTTTTGAAAATGATTTTTTTATTTCTCAGAAGTTCTTGGAATCCATGAACAAAGTACCCCAGTTAAGAATGCTTGTGTGATGGTGTGGTCTGAAGGCTGCAGGTAGGCAGGCTTCTCTGTGAGGAAGAAGGCGAGCACGTTCGGCATTTCCAACACTTTATTCAGCCTGTGTTGTCTACCCAGATGGTAGCGGGTCTGTCTTAGCATGCACTGCTGCCTCTATTTATTGGGGTCGACAAGAATAGATACAAAGAGGGAACCGGATGGGTTCACTTCCGGAGGACTTTTAGACAAACGACAGAAGTTCTCTGGGCGTGGGAAAGCAGGGGTAGAGAGGCGTAGATCTGGCCGCTCCTAAACTGACCTCTGCTGACCTCTTGGAGACAAACATGTCAGCCAGTGTCCAGCCCAGCGCCGATGAGTGGCCACAGCGGGAGACGAGGGGAGCGAGAGAGAGAGGAGGCGTGGGAAAGAGAGAGAGAGAGAATAGTTACATGGCAAGGGATCGCTAAAAATGAGAACAAATAATTCAGTAGGGAGGGATTTCCTCTTGGTTACATATGCCATGGCTCTTTTCACAACCCAGCGTCCGCGCTGGATAATTTCATCCGAGTCTGAGGTGGACTATCCACACTCAGGAACGGGATTGCATCATGCGATTACACGCTCATCTCCCCTTCGACATGACCGTAAGGCTTCACGTCGTACTGAACTACACATATGTATAACTGAAGATGTGGCATTGCCAGAAAGGATTGCGAATTTTGTATGTGACAGGGAACCCGCATCCGATATCAGATCCAAAGTTGCACATTGCTCTCTATCTTATGACCCGAAACCATGTGTAAATTGCCTCGTTCTACAAAAGAAAAGAATTACACGTAGATGTAGCTCACACTCTGTGGGCATCGCAACAGTTATCATACCTGATAGCAACACGGCAGATTTATCATATTTGGCAATAAGAATGTAGATTATAGGACATAATCATGCAGAGAGGTGAGACAGGCAGCACAATGATGACAGGAGGGAACTGTCCACTGTCACATCTCAATTCCAATAAACAAACGATGGAGAAGGCCGCTCTGGGACTCTCCCGGACTTATAAGCTACATAGTTGGCGTGGGAAAGCAGGGGTAGAGAGGCGTAGATCTGGCCGCTCCTAAATTGACCTCTGCTGACCTCTTGGAGACAAACATGTCAGCCAGTGTCCAGCCCAGCGCCGATGAGTGACTGCCACCACGGTCTTGGGTTGGTCCAGGCCATTATCATCAGGCCTCGGACCAGCCAGCAGCTCCTGTACCCATGGGTGAAAAATAAAGTTGTGGAAAGCAGCTACGATTTTGTCTCATTCCTGCGCCCTGCTACCATCATGCCTTATTCCACTCCACCACAGTTTGTTGAATTCTTGTCTTGCCAAATTATTTTAAAATCATTGTAGTTTTTTTTTACTTGGGTCCACTTAACGTTTTACATTGTTGTGTATATTTTGTTGCATGAGATTTTCCGTTTTTAAAGTTGGAGAGTAAACAATTGTGATATTTTAGTGAAACTATTTAAATATTGGATGTATATCAGATTGATGTTTAGAATTCCAAATACATTCTCATTCTCGAGATTCTAATTTGCCGGTGCTCTTTATTTGTTAAGGCTCTAGAATTCTCATCCAAATTTGAGTTTATTTTGCTGCAATTTGTTTGAATGTTTATTTCCATATTGTAGTTGCAGCCATGTACTTTTAAACAAGTTGTTAAGGGTATTAGTATTTATTCTGAACAAGATATTAATTCCCTCCACATAATTTCCTTGCATACGCAGACTTTTCTTGTCATTCATGGTCTGACTACATTACTTTAATTGTGAAGAAATGACTGTTGATTATTAATAATTTTAGGCTTGTAATACAATGATGTGTTTGAAAGTAACAATACAGTTATGAATTACTGTGCCTCAAAATACCAATGCATGTCATTCTTCATCACAGAGACTCCAACAGAACAAAACTAAGTGGAAATGTTGGAAATCTTTAGGACCCATGTCAGATGTGGAGATAAAATCCTACACAATGAAGGCCTTGTGTGGTCTAAATGTGAATATTTCTGTACTCCCTGATGCAGGAATGGAAAAAGATATGTTTGTTTGTTTTCTAGATCTCCATGGAGAGAAAACATTTTGATTTTCTCAATTACCAGATTGCTCAATTCCATAGAAAGCAGCACAATCATTTTAACTTCTGTGAATTCCATCCCTGTAATCGCAAATGAAGTGTTATCATTTACCATAGATGCTGAATTCTACACCACTTTTTGTTTTGGATGAACATGGAAGCAAATCTTTTTCATTGCGAGATGTTTGCATTGTTCTGTTATTCTATGCAACTCATTTGTAATATGCAATGTAGATCCGTTTTGAATTGTTCATCAAATGATCTTCACACAGCAAGAAACAATGAAAGAAGTGACTATGCAGTGTTTTCATGTTAATCAAATTTTTTTAATTCACATATGTACAGCTGTCAATGAGTGATTTGCAGACAATGTCAATAAATATTTGTCACTAATTGATTTCTTGTGTTTATTGCACCAAAGCTAGCTAGGTCCATCAAGGACTGTCTCATCTTTCCTGCAGTCTCCTGGCACGGTTTCTATGCTATGCCCTGAATGTCTATAGACTAGGCAGCAGAAGCCTTGTTATGATCTAAAACAAGTTCCTGATCATCTCCACCAAAGAGGTTATGTTTTTCCCTTGTTCCTTTCGTTCATTACATAGTCATTCGGCACAATAACTCCAAAAGTTCAGAGCAGATTCTGATGAAATTTGGTGCAATGTCAGGGTTTCACCCAAAGAACACTCCATTAAATTTAGGAGATTATGAGTTGGCTAGTTCAGGAAGTGGAAGCATAAAGAGATATTTTATCGCGCATCACTAAGTTGATGACATCAAACTATTGATGATGCCAGTGTATGTGATCACTCCGAGACCCTGCTAGCAATGCTGAAATGAAGTAAACTTTGTAGCTTCAGGCTTGGCTAGCAGAACATCCTAACTATTCAGGCCATGGAAGAGAAATATTGGCTTCCTAAGCAAAGGTTTGTGCTCCCAGAGCGCTCTCTAGTTCAGAGCAAGAATTGTCCAGGGTTAGACAAGTTCCTGGACTTTACCAGTGGCTAAACTCACCACCTCTTGGCAAAGGCCTCAATGATTGTGGGTTGAGGGTCAGAATAGACCCACCACACCTCCCTTTGCAATTCGTAAGAGGAGAATAAATAGGGACATCGTGACTTGATTTACATTCAAGCTACATGTATTCCGATTGTCATGCTTAATGGCCTTGCATATCCTACAAGGACTGATAGGCCGTAAAACGCCATCCATCCATCCATCCATCCGTCCGTCCATTCATCCATCCATCCATCCATCCATCCATCCATCCATCCATCCATCCATCCATCTCGATGATTATTACAATCCAAGCCAAGCAAGGACTATTATTTACACAAATTATCCACCAACTTGTCTTCAAGGAAAACGAAAAGCCCCACCAAGGTATTTCATGTTGTCTGTGCATGCACAACAACTGCTTTATCAGTTAGAGGTGGAGGGAGACAAGGCATGCTGTGGTCTATTGATTTCCAACTGCTTTATCAGTTAGAGGTGGAGGGAGACAAGGCATGCTGTGGTCTATTGATTTCCAACTGCTTCAGAGAGGGAGATATTTGTTGCTATTGCACAGCAGGATGAAGGACCTATTGGAATACAGTATTTCAAAGAGAATGGTGAAATAATATTAACTTTTCAGCATTTTATTAGGCAAGCGAAAAACTTCAATGCTTTGAAAATCACTGCTAATGGCTGCAGGCAGACTGGACAAAGGAGACAGTTGTGAGTTCAAGTAATCTCCTCTTCATTTCACTTGCAGATTCAAAATGAAAACAACTCACTATAATTTACTCATGCAGAGACTGACATACATGGACAATCTAAAATACAACTGCTGTCTACCAGACATCTGGAACCCATGTGCTCATCGATGCCAGCAGTTTTTTCAACTGGGGAGGAAGCGGGTTAAATTTCCTCTCCACTGCTGTCCCCTACTCACTTTATCCACGTCAGTCTTGGCCAAACTTCTTTCGGAAAAGCCACGCCAGCTCTATTCACAACAAGAGAGCACAAATGCATGTACAGTAGATGTAATTTATTCAATATGTACAGGTTAAAAGATGGCCCACCGAGTGAGAGGTTCCATCCAAAACATTTCGTGACATGGGATTTGGTAAAATGATGAGACTGCAAGAAGCTGACTTCCCTTAAAAGACCACATTCATCCACTTCAACGTCCAGCTGCTGGGCTGACCATGAACATGACAGATTGATTTGGAATTGCCTGACAACTAAAATCATGCATCTCCCATCTTTTTTCTGTGTTTTTTTTCAAGATGATATTTTAGTAAATTTGACATTTAATTCAAACTTTATTCAGTCCACAGATGTGAATTACAGAGAAACAAGTAAAGGAACTTGAGAAAAATGTTCCCTTAGGGATACACTTGAGTAAAGTTTTGCACAAATTGTGTGTAAAACGTCACTTCATACTAAAAATCAACCCAAACTCTTATCAAATTGCATATCTGTTCTTTCACTAACAACACTTTCAGTCAAAAGGTATCACATTGGTTTTCAATAGTTATCAAAATAAATTACAATGCACATGATTTTCACCAGCTTCTATGTACAGCATGAACATTGTGGTGCACAATATATAAGTGAACTCTGCACAGGACGTTGGGAGACGGGGGTGAGGGTCTATCACATTGTCAGTCAGGACAGTCACTCTCCAAGAGCTTTGCCAAGCAAGAAGCTACAGAGGATAGGTCATTTACAAACTTGAAATTTGCAATTCTCTTCCAGACATGAAAGTCATCACTCAAAACATGGTGATACATTTACTGTGATATTCTCATTGTTACTGTGTATGTATATGTGTGTTGTGTGCACATTCATGCATGCATATTCATCTGTTAGTATGTTCTTGCCTTCCTGTCAATTTCCTTCTTGTACAGCTCCTGTGACTGTTGGTTTCTTTCTACAACCTTGAGAGTGGGAAAAGTCATCGAAAAGGTGACCACACCATCTACTATAGTTCATTGAATCAAACCAGACGATAACTTCAAAGAATGAAGTTAGCATGGGATTAGCTTCCTGTCACAAATGGAGAATAACCAAAAGAAGTTTGAAGACAGGAGGACAGCCAGAGCAGTAATTAAGAAACAAGCTGATGTGGAGGTGTGAACGATGGAGAGTAGAGTGTGAAATCAGCACTCTAAGGAATCATACTCTCTCTCTGCTCCATTGGTTTCTTCAAACAGAAACATGCAAAGACTTTCAGTCAGACGCATTTGACATGACTGAAAGTAAGGCTTGTGCTCCTTGATTTTCTGGCAGGATCTTGTGTCACTGTTGAAAGGGACGGTTCTGGCTGTGTATCCGTTTTAAGACTTATTCCTCAAGGATACTTAGGCACACGATAGTTTTCAATGCACAATGGCTACTTGACCAGTAAACTTCAATCAGCACTATAATTAGTATAAATATCGCAAATCCTGCAAAACATTGCCATTCATTCGTTGCCATAAAATATATAATATTGAAAAAATTCAAATATAGCATCCATGCCTTTATGCATGGATTACATTCATGTTCACTTATCAGACTTGCAGTTATCATATACAGACTTGCTACTGGGACCACACACAACATTCAGCTCAAACTATTGGCATTGATATAGATAGTCCACAGAACCCCTCTGGGAAAAAATGTTGTGTATGGCAAGGGCATGGATTCTAACTGCTGTTGAGGTTTACAACAAAACTGACTTGACTGCATGGAATCACACTCCATGGGTGAGTTTCTTCTCTTTCAATCAATCCAGCAAAGAGTATGGTACTAAACATTTTCAGTGGTGGTCAGAAGCAGCACAGTTCCCATCTGTGTCAAACTCCCCTGGTGGCGACTAGTGCTACTTGGGCCCACCCTTGTCAAGGTCCTCAAAGAGGCAGGCCCCGAGAACACCAAGACCACAGGCCCAGTGTATGAGGAAAGCATCTGCTGGAGGTACCACTTGGAGAACAAAAGACATTTTGAAGACATTTTTCATGGATTTCAATTTCTGAGAGTGCAAGTCATTTAATAATTCAGTGTATGCAAATGTAGCACACCAGAAACTCAAGTTTTTGCAAGTCTCTCCAAATGTTCCCTATTTCAAATTCAAATATTCTACATCTCAAACTGCAAATGTTGCAAGTTTCAAACTCTAAATGGTCCATACTTTTAGTTTTAACTCAAAATGTTGCATGTTCAAACTTTAAATATAACATCTGTGGCCAGAAAATGAAGAAACAGATGCAAAGTTTACACTATTTATCCATCCATTCTTAATAAGTGAACTGCACCAAATATCAATTTCAATATCCATAGTCTGCAATCATGTTACAGATGCATGTATGTCCATTCTTTTTCATCACTTATCACACATGGATATTCAAGGTTGATACAATTTTTCTGCCAGGTGAAATGTTCTATTAAAATTTACTACCAAAAAACCCCCAACACTATGTACATTGTTATGCAAGGTGGATTAAAAAAAGTAAAAGTTTTGAATTCTGCCTCAGAAACTTGGTTTCAAGTATAAAATTATCCTTTGAGCGACTACTGGCACCAGGCAGGCATCTATGTCAAATAACATCTTTAAATCAAAGAAGCATGCCATACACCATGCGATATCTCTCAAAATTTGTCGTTCAATGAGCAACACACACACAACATGAGATCAAATTCACAACTCCACATTCGGTTTCAACTGCACTTGAGTGTTGGCGATGCAGCAATAATGGCAGGGCTTTGCAGCACAACAGGCTTTGGGGAATGCGGACAGTAATCAAAAGAATGTATGACTTTACTGACAAAGCTTGAGTAGTGTTGTGACGCAGGCATAAATATCTACAGCATCTGTTTAAATGTAACATCTCAAGACCTGCGGTATTCAACAGAATCCAGCACCATCCCACCAAATTTTCTTTCTTCCTTAACCAGTCACCTGCACATCTTCCATTCTGTATCAAGCATGACATGTCCAGCACATTCTCATCCCAGCTAGGAGCATTTTTGCACATGCTCCTGTCAGTCCTCACAGAACAGTCTGGGATTTTAAAAGGCTGTCAGTCAGCTTCTTCCCTGCATTTATGCCCAGGCACTAGGCTGTGTTTCCCACACCTGGTACTCGTGTTCTTCCACAAAATGCCCCATTAAAACTCTTCTGCAGCTGCAATGCCAACACTCTGTCCTCCAGCACCAACAAATTTGGCTGACATTTTCCCTTGCCTCCATCAGCTTCACCAATTTACTTCTACCAGTGACAGCTTTCAGTGGGCAGGTCCTTTATGGCTGAGGTGGAGTCCTTTCTTATGGGAGACTGCAGGCCTGGAGACAGTCTCTGCTGAGACAAGACCATCTTAGTTGCCATTCCGTGACTGAGTGACCACTGTCCACTCTGCTTCAGTCTTGTCTATCAGCCCATCACAGAGAGCAGGCAGGTCTTCACTGAGACCAGGGCGATGCAGCACAGAACGTCATCCAACAAATGGGCCCCACATGTGTGAAGAGGTGAGCTCATGATGCTGTCAGTTCTGTGCTGCTGCTGCTGCTGCTGCTTACGAGACACTTTCCAATCTGCTGTCCTCCATACCAGTGCTTCATTTGGATCTCCTGATGCAGAGTCTGGTCTCTAATGTTTAGCATGCAAACAACTGCACTCAGGTTTGGGCTTCTTTCATCCTAACATGTGACAGTAGTGCACTCAAGGCAACACAGATGCTCCAAAGTCTATCATCTCCAAAGCAACTCTTGCTCCCAAGAGATCTAGAGACTGAAGTTTCTCTGTGTTCTTGGCAGCCTTGGATAAGTCTCAGAGTCAACATGTCGTAATTTCCTTTTTTTGAAGCACAAAACCGAAACAATATGTGTCAGCATGTAGGACAACAGCAGCAATGTTGTACAATTCTGTGCAACAGTCTTTGGAGCAGGTCATCATATGCAGCCAGTTCATGGAAGTCTCGGTGAGCGCATCTGTCCAAGCACAACCAACTAGCACCCAGGTCTGCTATCCTCTGTCTTATAGAATTATGTTCAGCACAAACTCAACACCGATACAGCTGGATAACTTCAACGCATCTTTCTTCATTTCAGTATCCAGGCTTTTTATCACAAGGCAAATCCTCTCATGAGAAGACTCATCACTGGGGATCCCAACCACGGGGAGTACAGTTCTTGCAACGCAGGGGGCTGCACTGTTCCATTAAAAACTGTGAGCATGAGCTCCACCACAGAGGTGTCCATTTTTAAACAGCACAAGCTCTTTGGATGCTGGGCTGCCCCCAGGGGGCAAGAGAGACCCTACAAGGCACAGCACTCAGTGGTTGATCTCCAGCAGCTGTGGGGACTTCTCCATGATGGTGAGGAGCATCTTGTCCACGTAGGACCGCAGACGGGCATTGGTCTCGTGGGCCTTGTTGATCTCCTCCAGAAGCTGCAAAGAACAGGAGGAGGATTTCATTATAGAGGCATGGGTAGAAGAGTGAAGCAAGCAAACATCCTGCAAAAGTAGAAGGTAAAGATGCTCTTTTTTATATTGCGACTTTTTCACCCATTGATGGATGCTCAAACCGCACACATTTACCCCCTGGTCATTGGGCTACCTTTTTAAAAATCATTCCAACACATCTCAACTCTCTGGGGAGCATGCAATCAGGCTGCGGATGAACGCACCTAAGTTTTCTTGTTGATTTTTCCCAACTCAGCCTCACAGGTACCCGTTTTACTCCTGGGTGAATGCATGTCCTGGCATTGTAACCTTATGTTATGTAACAAAGGTTGTTTGTGAGCAACACCTCAGAGCAGTAAAGACATAAATAACACCATTGCAACTATTTTCATTACAGTGGGAGTTTTTAATATATTTATTTATTATTTTTTAAAGTGCCCAGCCATTCCTAACTCCACCATCACAGTCACTGTAATGACAAATGAAGACCGAATATTCCAGTCTTCTTCCCCACTGTGCACACTGGAGCAGTTCATGCAGCACACAGCCCTGATGCCACTGCCCAGTCAGTATGCACTGTAAAATAGCAGCAAGGCTAGTAGCTTTGCTACAAGACTTCCACCCATGCAAGAACCTCAGACTTACCTCTTCCTTGGTGAGGTAGTTGAGCTCGTCGGCCAGGCTCTTGCCTGCATCCTCCGCCAGCAGACTGCGCCCCTCCTCCATGCACTTGTGGACAAGCTGGGCACTCAAGTCCTCGTTGGAGTCCTTCAGACTGCGATTCTCCTGCAGAGCACCCAGAGACATTCAATTGGGATTCACAGCTAAGCAGATAGTTCAATTGCCACAGATATGATGGCCAGTTAGGCCTGATTAAAGATATCTAAAGCAATACTAGCTTCATATTTCATGCCCATAAATCATCTGGCATGAGTTTGATAATCATGGAACATTGTCATAATCAAACAGCAATCTTGGTTCTTGCAGTTCTAAGTGTCAGCACACTCTCCACAACAATGGCATAAGAAAAGTCCAGATCAACCACCATGACGACGAAATGTACAGCTTTTTTTAAAGAAAAACCTCATGTCATGGAACAACACATTCAGTTTCCATGTTCAACTTCAAATTAACAACAAAGACATTTTTCCCTAAATAAACTTGCTTCATCTCTGAAGTGATGAAACAGTCATGCAAAACACAAGACTATACGACATCAAAGTTGGTGCTAGCCAGGTTTTTAGGCCTGCACGACACTCAGAGAGAAACAACTGGTTTTTCCATCTTCTTTTTCCCCCCTCACAAATCAGGACCATACACAAAAGGGAGATGAGAGAAACAAAACGGAAAAAGTCCAGGCAGTTCAGCTAGAGAAGCTGTGGGGATGAAACCACAGCACCATGCAATGCTCCACACTTCCAACATCAACAGCCAAAAAAGAATATGTGTTAGGATAGGAATGTACAGAAACTGGGTGGGGGTCATCGAAACAACAGGAAGCATCCACGCAGTTTCCCACAATAAAAAAAGAAAGTATTGTTCACTAAAGACGACTATTAAAACCTCAGACAGTTTTTACTTCTTTGCACAGCTGTGACACCAAGATTTATCCATGCATGCACAGAAACACCACGAAAACACTGAACAACAAATAAACTCTTCTTGTAATTAAGGGAAGCAATGCAAACAGAAATATTAAATGAAAACAAAGCCTTCCTGCATATGCTTCCTGACACAGTACTGCAGCTGCATGGAACGTTTTTTTAGCCAATCTATTTTTAATTAATGAAAGTCTCCTCCGAGGAGTGGAAGAATACACACCTTGAAGACTTTCCTCCACTCACCCCATAGATTCTTTCCAAGGCAAGCAGTGAAAGAACACAGAAATACACTCAAAACTTGCCGAAAGGTGACCCTTTACATCTGAGAAATGCACTCGAACATAACCATTTAATGAAGAACACAGTAAGGGATGATATTAGCTTAAGAGAAATTCAAACACAGCGGAGGGGGGGGGGGGGGGGGGGGGAATTACAATATTGTTGATTATGTTAGTCTGCTCAGAATGTCACACAAAGAGAAAAAATTGACATGTGAAGTTAAATTAAAGTTCATGCTACTTCAGAGATGAAGCAGGTTTCATCAGCACAGACACTTTGCACGGCCCTCCATGGGGCACCACTCTCTGGTTTATGTATACATATACATCATGTAGCACTACTACAACTGAGAAACAAGAAGGGCAAAGCCCATACGACTCACATGCTTGACCTTGACCTTTATATGACCTTGACCTTCAGGTGACCTTCAAGGTCAAGGTCAAACAACTAAACCTACCAATGACATCATACACAAAGAAATGCTTTACACATTTTTCCTACCAACATACATGTGACCTTGACCCAAGGTCAAGGTCATCCAAGGTCATGCAACACAAAGCTGTTAATTCAAGACATAGGAAGCACAATGGTGCTTATTGGCACTTTCTACCATGAGATATAGTCACTTTTAGTGGTTCACTACCCCATTTTGGTCACATTTCATAAGGGTCAAAGTGACCTTGACCTTGATGATATGTGAACAAATGTGTCTCATGATGAAAGTATAACATGTGCCCCACATAATTATTAAGTTTGAAACAGTTATCTTCCATAGTTCAGGGTCAAGGTCACTTCAAAATATGTATACAATCCAACTTTGAAGAGCTCCTGTGACCTTGACCTTGAAGCAAGGTCAACCAAACTGGTATCAAAAGATAGGGCTTGCTTTGACCTATATACCACTTGTAGCTAAGGTCGCCATTCTCAATAACGTGGGAGAAAATTGGGAAAATGTGAAAAATGACTGTTTTTGAGACCACATTTATGGCTCCTGTGACCTTGACCTTGAAGCAAGGTCAAGTCACTATGTATGTTTTTTGAGGCCTTGTCATCATACACCATCATGCCACATTTGGTGTTGATAGACTTAATAGTCTCCGAGAAAAATCCAACGTTTAAGGTTTTTACGCCCGGACGGACCGACGGACGGACGGACGACACGGCTCAGTACATAGACTCACTTTTGCTTCGCATGTGAGTCAAAAAATGAAGGCACTCATCCATTAGCTAAACATGTTTGGGGTGTGCAAACTATATGCATGAAGAGTCATCAAATTGACCAAGCCCACAGCTTCCGGTTAGACTTCCACAGGCAGGTCACTTTAGTGAACTCATCCAAGGAGAGGGGTGCGGGAAAGACAGTGAAGATGACGTAACACACAAGCTGACGGGCCACAGTATCTGATTGGCACTATTTTTACAAAGGCATTTATGCTCAAAAATGTAAATGTTAAAACGCAGCCAATCAGATGCTGTGGCTCGTCAGCTTGTATGTTATGTCATCTTTGCTGTTTTTCCCATACCCCTCTCCTCGGATGAGTCCACTAGTGTGGCCCGTCTGCGGAAATCTAACCCCGCTTCATTCATTCATTACATGAACTGTGGTAACCCTGGCAACTGATTACAGGCAGATGGCAGTTCCAGTTCTCCAAGCTTCCTTGGGACGATGCCTGGAGGATGCAACTCACCTCTCGCAGACGTTGGACCTCAGCCAGAACTTCCTTGTAGCGGGCTGACTCAGAGATGCTCTGCTTGCGTCCATTCACCACCGATTCTGTCTCGATCTTGTATCGCCTCAACTCCTCTAGCTCCTTCCCCAACTCGTCCAGAAGCTGCAAAAGAGATATAAATTATGTCCAATCAGTTTGAAGAGAAGGGATGGAGTGCAGAAGGTGTCCAAAAATATAACTGCATCTTATCATTAGATAAATAATTCAACCTGGTAATTTTCATGGTGAATTGCAATAAAAGTAACATGTCACCGAAAATACATGTTATTGCAGGCATAACACATTTTCAAGAAGAAGTAGAACAAGAAGGGCAAAGCCCATACGACTCACATGCTTGACCTTGACCTTTATATGACCTTGACCTTCAGGTGACCTTCAAGGTCAAGGTCAAACAACTAAACCTACCAATGACATCATACACAAAGAAATGCTTTACACATTTTTCCTACCAAAACACATGTGACCTTGACCCAAGGTCAAGGTCATCCAAGGTCATGCAACACAAAGCTGTTAATTCAAGACATAGGAAGCACAATGGTGCTTATTGGCACTTTCTACCATGAGATATAGTCACTTTTAGTGGTTCACTACCCCATTTTGGTCACATTTCATAAGGGTCAAAGTGACCTTGACCTTGATGATATGTGACCAAATGTGTCTCATGATGAAAGTATAACATGTGCCCCACATAATTATTAAGTTTGAAACAGTTATCTTCCATAGTTCAGGGTCAAGGTCACTTCAAAATATGTATACAATCCAACTTTGAAGAGCTCCTGTGACCTTGACCTTGAAGCAAGGTCAACCAAACTGGTATCAAAAGATAGGGCTTGCTTTGACCTATATACCACTTGTAGCTAAGGTCGCCATTCTCAATAACGTGGGAGAAAATTGGGAAAATGTGAAAAATGACTGTTTTTGAGACCACATTTATGGCTCCTGTGACCTTGACCTTGAAGCAAGGTCAAGTCACTATGTATGTTTTTTGAGGCCTTGTCATCATACACCATCATGCCACATTTGGTGTTGATAGACTTAATAGTCTCCGAGAAAAATCCAACGTTTAAGTTTTTTACGCCCGGACGGACGGACGGGCGGACGGACGGACGCCCGGACGGACGGACGACACGGCTCAGTACATAGACTCACTTTTGCTTCGCATGTGAGTCAAAAATATAATCAAGCTTCATTCCATCAAACCAATTTCAATATTTACAAAATACAAAAACAATGCAGGACAATGATAGCTTATGATTCAGCACTTCTTCCATTTCCTGCCTTCTACCACTTTGTAAGTATATAAGGTCCTTTTCTGACTGTGGCATGACATGTGCCTTGAAGTCCCTCAAACGCGCGTGGATAACTTACCTGGCCAGTGGATTGCCGTTCTCGGTCAAAGGCAGAGGAGAGGTCCTCGTTTTCTGCCTTCAGTCGCTCGTTGTCTTCCTTCAGGTAGTCCCATTGCTCCTGCTGTTCCAGGTACTTGGACTGCAGCTCATTCTTCTCCTGTGAACCACGAAGTGCAGTCAGGAAATCAAAGATGTATAACATGGAGTGGTGACTAGCCAAGAAGTGGTCTCACCTTAAGCATGCTGTAATCCTGATTCATAATAGAAGTAATTTTATTTTAATCATAACATTAACAGTCATGAAGGTATGGATGCTAGGTTTTTTTTTCTATTTGTTTTCCTCCCAGGCTTTTATCAGTTCAAGATTTCTCAAGCTCAGTCACAATACAATCTCTTCATCCATCTTTCATCTCCATTGTTTCAGTTGCAGCCTCGCTCAAGCAAGCAGTGCTACTTTCATCATTACAGTCCACTTTTCTTCATTTCTCAACCTCTTCCTTCCACACACAAAAACACATTTTCTACTTTCAATACAAAGGCTTGTATACTCACTTTTCGTATCTTGGTGTTGTCCTCTGTGAGGACTCTGTTCTCCTGTTCCACTTGGTGCAACCTAGATTATAAAACATTTTTCACATCAACAACTCATCCTGTCAAATACGCAATTAGTAAATGTGTCAAAAGCAGATTATCAATCTTTTCAATGGGAAGACAAAGATGATTCTTTTTAAAGTTGAAGTTCAACTGAGAGAATGCTATGCATTACCTCCCCTGTTATTGCTCTTAACATAGATGGTAGAGATGTTAAATTACAGGAAACTTGTATTACCACCAGAAAGAAAATAGAAGGCTTAGAAGTAAAGGTTGAACTTACCTTTGGGTGAGGAAGTCAATGTGCTCTGATCGCTCCCTTGTCTGACGAAGCTACAGAGAAAAAACATATCTCATTAGTTGGAAAAAGCATGTCATTCCCGACCAGATATTTTCCACAACATACAAATTCAAGAAAAGGGATGGCAGCAAGAATTTCCAGAATGACGTTATCACAGAAACACTTACATTTTTGATGCGCTTTAATGGAAACAAAAGTATCTGGAGATGGCCAAATATTGTCCAATACTTTTTTTATTTGCTTACCCATTAAAGAACCCAGCAGAAAAAGAACGCTTACCAGGACCTCCTGGTACCGCTTGCGCTCATCTTCCAGCTTGTCGTCCGAGCGGACCTCCATTTCTCGCAGCATCTCTTCCAGACCGTGGACTCTGCACGAAGGAACATCCAGTCATTATCTTTCCATCCATCTACTCATCCATCCATCCATCCATCAATCCATCTGTCCATCCATCTATACCCAACAGAGCCACTCTAATTCCTGCAAGTGATGTCATCAACATCTCTAAAGCATCAGCTTTTTCCTACATTATTTCTAGCACCAAGTGAGACTTGCAGAGCAAGTGTGTCCATTCTACACAAGATTTAACATGAAAATGGAGATGTTAAGGAAAAAAAAGTTGATTCAATAATTACAAATTCAAAATTATGATGTCTTACAGGAAGATAACACCCTGTCCCAGCTGGTGGCATAAGCGCTATGTCAATCATCATAAGCATTTCACAGTATTCTTCTACAACACCAAATTCAGGGGCTGCTTCCATTTTTACGTGAGGGGAATCCTAACTTCATAACATGAAATCAGAGAGAGAGAGAGAGAGAGAGAGAGAGAGAGAGAGAGAGAGAGAGAGAGAGAGAGAGAGAAGGAGGGAGAGGGAGGGAGGGAGGGAAAGGGGGAAGGAGGGAGAGGGAAGGAGGGAGGGGGTAGGAGGGAGAGGGAAGGAGGGAGAGGAGAGGGGGGGAGGGAGGGAGGAGAGGGGGGAGGGAGGGAGGAGAGGGGGAGGGAGGGAGGGAGGGAGGAGAGAGAGAGAGAGAGAGAGAGAGAGAGAGAGAGAGAGAGAGAGAGAGAGAGAGAGAGAGAGAGAGAGGAGAGAGAGAGAGAGAGAGACAGAGAGAGAGACAGAGAGAGAGACAGACAGACAGACAGACAGTCACAGACACAGACAGACAGACAGACAGACAGACAGACACACAGACAGACAGAAAGACACACAGACACAGACAGACAGACTCACACATAGACAGATAGACAGACAGACAGACAGACAGACTGGCAGGCAGACAGACAGACAGACAGACAGACAGACAGACAGACAGACAGACACAGACAGACAGACACAGACACAGACACAGACAGACAGACAGACAGACAGACAGACAGACAGACAGACAGACAGACAGACAGACAGACAGACAGACAGACAGACAGACAGACAGACAGACAGAGGCAGGCAGGCAGGCAGGCAGGCAGGCAGGCAGGCAGGCAGGCAGACAGACAGACAGACAGGCAGACAGACAGACAGACAGACAGACACAAAGATGTGGTGATGGGAGAGTTTGGTGAGGACTGGATCACACACTGCAGATCAGATATGACTTCCAGGTGGCACAACAGTATGGAGCAAAGCGAGAGCTCACGTGTACTCACTTCTGAACCAGATGTGAGTTTTCTTCCTTCAGTTTCATGTGCTTGCTGTCTGACTTGGCCTGCGTCTCTGTCAGGCGGTACAGGTGCTTCTCCAAGTACTTTACCTGGAACATTCGTGTGTGTGCAATATCAAACACTGCAAATGACCTTAGTTGTTGTTGTTGTTGTTGTTGTTGTTGTTGTTGCATACCTGGGCTAAACACTCCCAGGATCACCCAAATGGGTGAGATGATTGCGTGTGTGACTGTTTTTGAACACCCCCAGCCAATGACCTTAGTGAGTTAGACATTTCTTTTGTAATACAAACATCCCCCAAAGCCTTTGAGCAGCGGGTAATGGCTGAGCCACAATCCTGAAAGCTCCGCAGCCATGGATCCCTGGAGATTTTCAAACATTTAGTTTCATGTTTTGGTTTCATTATTCCATTTCCATATCTTCAGATACAGAGGATGTCAACAAACACAGGAGTCAGCTACACGAGAGATTCTCTAACTTCATTAGCATCATTAAGTAAAAAGTAAGTAAAACAGTCATGGAACGGAATGGCTGCATCTCAAAGAATAACACATACCCTATCGTTCAAGTCCTGGAAGTTTCCGTCTATGTCATCAAAGATTTCGTCAGAGCCAAAACTGCTTCGTCTGGTGCTGGAGGGGGAGAACTCCCGCGCCGTCTTCTGCAGCTGGCTGCAATGTACAGAAGTGGTACCAAGTGAAACGTCTGTAACACACTCCAAAGACTGCTGCTTATGAAAAGTTCACAACAGGTCAAGACATGCAGAGGCACCGACACTAAGGCATACCATGAAATTCATCATGATTAATAGGGAAGTTCATACATTACAATCCTAGAGTGAAAAGAAGGGAAAGATGGAGTTTTACTGACCATCAGCCTTGGGAAGCTATTTACAGACATTGATCATAATAAATCACTACAGCTGGTTAGAATATGAGTCAAGTCATGATTGCCCTATTTATTCGCCTCTTGTGAAATCCATATGGAGATGTGGAGGGTCATTTCTTACCCCCAACCCACAAGGGGATGGAGTGAAAAGTAAGGAAGAACAGTGGAGTACTGTACAAAGACCTAAGATGAAAAATTCAAAGCTGCCTTGTATCCATCATTAATGAAATGGACACCAAAGTTTTCCCACATACTGTACCAGTAGACAAACCAGTGATATATGACCTTTTGACCTCGAAAAGAGATTTTGCAAAAATCTTACCCACACGTGACTGCCTGCCCCGCCAATCCGAATGCTTTAGACACAGCAGGAAGCACGTCAGCAAAGGGGAGGTAACTCCCCTTGCCACGTGATCGCGCTTGTCTATATAAGCTTGAGGCAGGCAGCACGCCGTTCTCTTGACATTTTTCGAGACTGCTGTCGCGTTTCGCTTGCACGTGGATTACTCGTGCATTGGATTATCCTCGCCTACTTGTGTAGTGTAGAGTTTGCAGTTTCCCTTCACTGGAGTTTAAGGGAAGTTGCGGCTTGCCGCTTTGCTTGCGTCTGTTTTGACGTTTTCGTTGGCTGGTCGCTTTGTTTTGTTTTGAGTGAACGCGCTGGAAGCTTTGTGGTTAGCTTGGTGCGTCGCTACTTGTTTTCTTTCAGTGCTAGCGACGACTTGCTGTTTGCTTGTTTGCTTGTCTTCGCTTGTCACTGTGTTGTTCGCCTTACTCGACGTACGGGGCGGTTTTGCGTCCCGTGCGCAGTAATGGCGTCTCGCTTCCACGTGCCCCTTCCGTCTGTCCCGCCTCGGTAAGATGGACGGTTAGAGGCGTGCACTGTTGCGTTAGTTTGAACGCTTGTGTGTGTGTTTGGGACTTGGACGTTCGTGCAAGCGCTAGTCTCGGGTGGTTGGCGAGTAGTTGCTCGTCTTGGAGCAACGACAGGCTGGTGTTTCGCTTGTTTGCTTGTCTTGCTGTCGTTTCGCGTTGCCCGCGGTTGTTCCTGTGACGTCAGTCGGCGCTGCGAATTTTTTCGTTCGCGCACGCTTCTGTTACTGTTCTGTTTTTCCCACTTGGTCTGTTTCGAACGTGTACTCTGCGGCTGTTTCCGCGTTTGCTCGTTCGGCTGGTGGTGGTGGCGGCGGCCTTGTCTAACCCGTTGTTTGGTTAAACTTGGCGTTCGCGTCTTTGCTTGCTGCTTCTCAGTCTGCCGTGGGGCGAAGGACGGCGTTTGCCGCGTCGTCTGCGCCTAGGCAGATTTTGGGGCTATCGCCCTCTTGTTTATCAGGGTTGTCTTCGCGTTCCCTGTTGTTACCTCTTTGTGCGCTATTCCCGGGCGTCTGACGGGCGCCTGGGGGTGAGCATTCAGGGCGTCCCTCCTTCACGCTGGCGTGGGTGCGCACTCTGACGTCGCCACCCTGGGGTGCAGCGACATTGGGAGAAGGGAGGTTTTCTAGCTCATGGGGAGTGAGTGTTTCTGCTTAAAAGAATCATTCCTTCTCTTGAGCTCACGTGTCGGTCGGTTAGCGTGTTTCCGCGGCGTTTCCTGTCTTGATAGGTGGCGCTGCGGAGTTCAGTCGTGGCACGCTGTGGTTGTTAGGCCCAACACGCGGTCTGCTAGATGGTGGACGCTGTGCTGGGCCTGCATTTGCTTTCTCTGTTGGTGGGTGGGGGTGAGGGGGGTTTCTAGCCCGGCCCCTCCCCTATCCCGTGCATGTGGGAGAGGCGTTTGCTGTCTTCTCCTCTTCTGTCTTTCCGCAGGTCAGACCACGGTTTTGTTTTGCTTTCAGCCTTTTACGCTACGTGAACCCTGCTCACCGCGTGTCCGGCTGGTCGGGTCAGCCTGGTCAGGCTGGGACCTGCCTTACCTGGATTTGTGGTTTCTGGCTCCTGGGCAAAGGTGCGAGCAGGTCGGCTCGGTCTGGTACGTATAGAGCGGAGCTCCCGGCCATCCAGCTGTAACTGCTTGGTTCGGTAGAGCGTGCCGCCTCTCTTCCCGTGCACTCCTCCCACCGCGCTCCCGCGAGGTCGAGCTTGCGGTTAGGCCTCCACCGCGCTCCCGCTAGGTCGAGCTTGCGGTTAGGCCTCCCACCGCGCTCCCGCGAGGTCGAGCTTGCGGTTAGGCCTCCCACCGCGCTCCCCCAAGGTCGAGCTTGCGGTTAGGCCTCCCACCGCGCTCCCCCAAGGTCGAGCTTGCGGTAAGGCCTCCCACCGCGCTCCCGTGAGGTCGAGCTTGCGGTTAGGCCTCCCACCGCGCTCCCCCAAGGTCGAGCTTGCGGTTAGGCCTCCCACCGCGCTCCCCCAAGGTCGAGCTTGCGGTTAGGCCTCCTACCGCGCTCCCGCGAGGTCGAGCTTGCGGTTAGGCCAGGGCAGATCGGAGCTCCCGGCCATCCAGCTGTCACTGCTTGGTCCGGTTGAGCGTGCCTCCTCCCTTTCCATGCACTCCTCCCACCGCGCTCCCACAGGGTCGAGCTTGCGGTTAGGCCAGGGCAGATCGGAGCTCCCGGCCATCCAGCTGACACTGCTTGGTCCGGTTGAGCGTGCCGCCTCCCTTCCCGTGCACTCCTCCCACTTCGCGCCCATCAGGTCGAGCAGGGCGGAGAGGCACTCTTGCCGCGCTCCCGCAAGGTCGAGCTCTGCGGTGGGGCCTAGGCAGAGCGCTGCCCCCAGCCTTTCAGCTGGCGCTGTTTGGCTCGGTGAGCGCGCCGCCTCCCTTCCCGTGCACTCCCCTGTGCCCCGCTCCCGCGCTTCCGCCAGGTCGAGCAGGGCGGAGTGCCGCCCTTACCTCGCTCCCGTAAGGTCGATCTCGGCGGTGGGGTCACGGCAGAGCGTGGCTCCCAGCCATTCAGCAAGCACTGCTTGGACTGGTGATCATGCCGCCCTCCTTTCTGTGCAGCGCGGTCATGGGTCTGTGTTCTCCTCTGGCTCCGCGGTCGTCGACTGTGTTTCTCCCTGTGGGGAGGCGAGTCTAGAACGACCGGATCAGAGCCCAGCGAGTTGGCACGATCGGTTCTCGGACCCTGGTTCCACTGCGGCTGCGGAAGAGGGGTGGGACGTTGGGTCGGTTGACCAAACCTCCTATCTTTCTCTGTCTGTGGACTCTTCTGGTGAGGGAACGTTTGGCGCGGCTGTGATTCGGCCCTTTCAGGTGCACGATCCCAGTCTTCTGCCGCGCGGACTTTGTTCTTCTCCTACGCGATCACACGCTCTGCAACGGGCTTATGCCGTGTGGCGTCGACAAGTTCACGACAGCGCTATTCTGAGGGTGGTGCGGGACGGATATAAAATTCCGTTCACAACTCCTCCGCGTCTGTCACTTGAGCCTCTTGCTTTTCCTAAACCCTTTCACCCTGAGAAGGTGAAGGTGTTGGACGAGGAAGTCGCTTCTCTGCTGGTCAAGCAGGTTGTTCAGGAGGTGTCTCTTGCCTCACCGGGGTTTTACTCCAGAATTTTCGCGGTTGCGAAACATTCCGGTGGGTTTCGCCCGGTTCTAGACCTCTCGCGGTTGAACAAGTCTGTTCGCGAGATGCCTTTTAAGATGGAGTCTTCCAGGTCGGTGCGTGATGCAATTCGCCCTGGCGATTGTGCCACGTCATTGGACCTGCAGGATGCGTACTTCCATGTCTCGATGCATCCGGACATGTGGAAGTATCTGCGTTTCGTCTGGGGAGACCGGGTTTTTCAATTCGTTTCCCTGCCTTTCGGTCTGTCTACTGCCCCTTTCATTTTCACCAAGATCACCAAACAGTTGGCGATGTTGGTGAGGGGCAGGGGAGTGCGTTTGCGGATGTACCTGGACGATTGGTTGATTTTACATCGCTCGTCTCGGCAGTGTGCCCAGGACACGGAAACGGTGGTCCAACTTGCACAGGGCCTTGGTTTCAACTTCTCGTTGAAAAAGTCTGACTTCCTTCCGTCAACTTCATTTCAGTACCTCGGCATGCAGTTCGACACTCTCGCCTTCTCTGTCCGTCCGTCCGCGGACAGGTTGCGGTCGTTGTCAGACCTACTCTCTCACTTACGTGGTGTGGAGAGCGCTCCCTATCGTGCTCTTCTCTCCTTGCTTGGCAAGATGGAGTCGATGGCTACCCTGTTGCCTTTGGCACGGGTTGCCAAACGACCCCTTCAGAGGCAGCTTGCCAGCCGGGTCTCCGACTGCTCCGATTTTGATCAGATGGTGGTTCTGGGGGACTGGTTTCGGGAAGCCACTTTGCGTTGGATGGACGTGACGTGGCTCCATTCTTCTGTCCCTATCCGTCCCCAGGGTCCTATCGTCTATCTGTTCACAGACGCTTCGAGGAACGGTTGGGGTGGGCACACAGACACGGACTCGGTGTCCGGTCTGTGGTCTCAGAGCGAGTCGCGGCTGCACATCAACTTTCTGGAGATGGAAGCAGTTTTTCTCTCTCTCCAGGGGTTACTGTCAGTCTTGAGGAATCGGCACGTAACAGTCTCAGGTGACAATGTCACATGCCTGAGTTATCTCCGGCATCAAGGAGGCACAGTTTCTACGTCATTGTCTCTGAAAGCTGAGGAGATTCTGGTTTGGGCTGATTCCCATGGCATTTCCATTTCCACGGAATTCATTCCTGGAAAGTTGAATGTGCTGGCGGATCACCTAAGCCGGAGGAATCAGGTTCTGCCTACAGAGTGGACTGTAGCGCATCAGGCTCTAGAGCAGGTGTGGCTTCGCTGGGGCAAGCCGATGGTGGATCTGTTCGCCACCCGGTTCAACACGCGTTTGCCGTGTTACTTCTCCCCTATGCATGATCCACAGGCTCTCGGGCGGGATGCCTTTGCTAGGTCGTGGTCGGGCATGGAAGTCTACGCTTTCCCTCCCACGCGGCTTCTTCCGAGGGTGTTGGCCAAGGTCGCCCTGGAGCGTCCTCGCATGATCCTGGTCGCGCCTTTCTGGCCTGGAGCTTCCTGGTTCCCTGATCTGCTGGCTCTGGCCGATGGGGAGCGCATCGAGCTTCATCTCTCTGCGTGCACTCTCGTGCAACCTCGTTCGGGAATTGGCCATCCGAATGTTCACTTGTTGAACCTTTCTGCTTGGCTTCTTTCCAACACAGGATCACCTGGCTAGTTCCTTGTTTTCTCGGTTGTTTTGCACGTAGACAGATCTTTCCTCCTCTGTGGGATGGGTTTTCTGCTTCTCCGTTTCTAGGTCGTATCCTAGAATGTGTTGTTGATCCTTCTGCTGGTGCCTCTCGGACTCATGTACTCCGCAAGGTTGCCACCTCTGTAGCGTTTGCCAAGAGTATCTCTTTGGTTCACTTTATGAGGGCGGTCTGCTGGTGCAGTGACTGTGTTCAC
>JAWQFJ010002156.1:71858-80135 GCA_034096865.1 Theodoxus fluviatilis | reverse complement strand
AATGAATAAATGAACGAATGAACAAACCAACAAACGAACGATTTATTTGCCAAGCCTCCAGCCCATTGCAAAGGGGTAATGTAACAAATTTCTAGTCAGACATAGTGTGTTGTGTCGCTGTATCATGACGATTCAGAGCTAAGAAGATGTACAAATCCACCTTTCTCTGTCAGTGCACCATTACAGTGACACTGGAAACTCATGCTTGTCACCTTGACAAGTCAACTATGATACATGGACTGCAAAAGATGCTCCCACTTCAGAGAGGATTAGCAGCTCCAACACAACAGTGCACAGGAAACTATCTGATATTCGCTCACAGGCACAGAATGAAATAAATACATCTTGTGTTTGCTCAATTAGTGTACACAACAACTAACCAAAAGGAGAACCAAAAAAACTCATACTGCACTACAAAACAAGACCTAAGAACTCTAACAGGAAACCTATACCACGAATACAACTGGCTAGCTGTCTAGATGGACAATTTCCTCAGTCCTACAAGTGTTCTCCTCTCACAGCCTTTCTAGACATTCCTCTACATGAATAAGCTGTAGAATAACCTTATCCAAGTATAAAGAGATCACACTTATAGACCAGCACAGTCACACGAGGAGAGGATGGCAGACTGCACTGCTAAGACAACATAAACATCAAACTCACCTGGCAAGTGCAGTTGTTGTGATGCGCCTGCTGTTTGGCCTGAGGACAAAAATGAAATGGCTGTTAGAAATTTGACTCACATGCACATATTTCTGACTGACATTGCCTCCGGAGTGGACAAACTGAACCTCCCTTATTTCCGGCAAGTACCAGTCCTACCATGACAGTAAGCTCCAATGCATCCATCACACTGACATAATTATTTTCATGTAATGTGAATAAGCTGACTCACCACATATCATCAACATGAATCTTTTTTTCCCACCTCTGCAACTATATATAGGAAATGAGGTATTATACTTTTAACCTGATGAATTAAGATTTTACAGTAGAATATCAGTTAGATACTCCAAATCTACAAAATAGATCTACAAAAATAAAAGGAAAAGCTTTGGGAAAACCAATGCCCAGAAATCAAAATTTGATATTTGCAGACTACAATCACGAATATGACACCATCTTTTCCTTAACAGAGTCTGTTGTGAAATGAAACTTCCCTAAGGACCCACAAAATTATCATCAGTGTCCTTTCTGAGAAAAATCAGTAAATTTCAAGACAGAAACTTCAGCTGAACAATCAATACAAAACTGTCTAAAATGGTTCCACAGCCCACCAGGGGAAAATCAATTCACAGCACAAACTACCGACACTGGGCCGACACTCATGCATCCCAGTTCAGTACTGCACTACAGGAACCAGTCACCAAGCCAGTGACCCAAGCAAGGAATCACAATCAGTAGGCTTACGTCAGGTCTAGAGACTGCCATTGACAGCTTGTGGAGCAAGAGGGAACAGAACACTCATCATCACAAAGTTGACACAAGCAGTTATTAAGATTACAGTGACAGAAATGAGTGATGTTACGTAAGTGGAGTAGTTGTAGTGGTAGCAGTAGGAAAGAAATGGTGAAATGGCATCACTGACACCTAGAAGCACGTACCACTTAAACACAGTGACAAAATAATGGTGCAATATGACTTTCATCACAAGTAACATTTCACTGCAGCCCAAAACTGCCAAGACCACCAGTTTATTAACTAACACACTCAGCTTTAAAATTATAACACTCTGCCACCATCAAGCCAATGTAACAGTGATGGCATATTCAACATACATGTTGTACAAGGCATACCAATCATCTACAGACTGAAACACAAACCACAGGCAAAAAAAACAACAACAAATACTCATACTGCACTACAAAATAAGACCGAAGAACTTTAACAAGTAACCCATACCAGAAAAACAAATGGCCAACTGACTGCTAGCTGCCTAGATGGTCAAAGCAAAAGGAAGAAATCAAACACAAGGCCATGAAAAGAGTTTGCACCAAGCAGGTGTATTGAGTGACAATCTGGCCCCTCGTGCCTTTTTGTTAAGGTCAAGTGTGTAGGGAAGTATATGTCACAGATGTTTGGTTAATAGAAGAAAATCAGTTACTACATTCCAATCAGAAATAAGAGCAGTGCTTGTTTAATACTGGCTGGTGAAGCTTACCATTTTTCAAATTATAGCTCAAGAAATGAAAAGTTCTCCTTGATTTACAGGTTCAGTCAGGAATGCCTATACAATGCACAGTTACATCACGCTTTGAATAGGTTCTGCCACTTCTCCCTAGCATCATTCTTATAAACGGCATATTGTGTCCCATTCAAATTTTATTTCAAGGGTTCTCAAAAAGACAAGATAAGATCTCAACCTAGAAAACCACAACCAGGAGAATCACTGTTGAGGGAGATGTCGAAGATTACTTCTGCCATGCCTTCATCACATCACCAGCCATGAAGTCTTCAGTGTTACTTGCCCTGGGCAAAGCATCACATGTGGAAACTTTCACCATTTGGTATGATTCATCACTGCCTAGGAGAAAAAAGACTGGTTTATAGTTTTCCTTTGCCTATGGCCTAAGGTCTTGATGCAAGAGAGTTCTTGTGCAGGGTTGAAAAAACATCTTGTTTACTTCCCATCTGTTTAAAATCAACACAGAGAGAGAAAATAAGGTTTTCTACATTTTTCAAATCCTTAATAAATCAACCACTTGATTTTGTAAACTCTCCAGAACCCTATTTCAGTTAAATTTAGTAGAATTCTGCCTATTTTTCCTTGCGGCTTCTGTTTATTCACTCATTTCTCCTGACAAAGTGCAGCTCCAACCAGAACAAACAGAAACCACTCAACATCAGAAGTAAACAAGCGGCATGCACCAGTCATCAGCGAGCAGGAAAACCCTCTACAGGCTGCAAAGGAAGTGACAGACAAACGCCATGGCAGGGCAGCTAGCAAGGACAGGGAGGAGGAGATCATATACCAGGCTCGTTTGTGGTGACGAGGGGGGCGACCTAGTTTGTTTTTCTTCAAGTCTACAGGAGTGCTGAAAAAGTAATGATGCTTCAGATATCAGAGCAAGTTTTGATGACCGAACTGAAGAGAGAAGAAATCATACAGAATCTACATACTCTCCTTCATTATGCAGATATTCTATGGCCCAACTTTAGCACAAAAGAAGTTCAAGGAGTGATGAGATTTCATTCTACATTGCCAAAGCCAACAGAACATCAAAGATGGACAATAAAAAAGAGCCCAATAAAAATGGACAAATCAAGTCATTCCCTTAATATCTTTTTTTCAAAATCATTCAACATTAGCCCTTTTATCAAATATGGACAGTGAGAGAAACTTTTCCTGTGCATCACTGCAGCTTTTCCCATCAGAGCCTATCAAGGTATAATCAAATACTTTCTACTCTCCTTTTTCTGCTAAAGATCTATGTGGCTTTTAGTTTTACTTGTTCAAAACTGCATTTGTTTATCTAGATCCTTGCCATTTCCTGCACACACACACACACACACACACACACACACACACACACACACACACACACACACACACACACACACACACACACACACACTATCTAATCAATTATAAAAATACTTTTTCATTATTTCCATTCCCCAATCGATTTTTGAATGCACACCAGACATCTCGCTGCTCTGCACACAGCTGCAAGTGCAAGCAGACACAAGAGCCTGGAAACAACAAGGGCCTGCTTGAGAGCCAAGAGGGAAAACACTACATCAATCTTCAGTCAATGTCTCCCCCCCAGCGAGGAACTCTGGGTCTAGACAAAGAGGGAGCTGCCAGATGAATCAATGCGGACTGTCCACTGTGGGGGATGAAAGTTATGCCTGGGTTCCCAAAGTGCAAACATGAGGGCCAGTGCTGTACGCCCCAAGCAAAGTTCACTGGGTGACTCCAGTCACTGCAAACTTCAAGACATCCCAAAGGGTTGCATGGTAGTAGTTCTCAAGCAGGCTCTGCTTCTGACGTCTTCAACACCTTTGTTAAACCTATTCCATCTCTTCCTCACAAACATTCATGTGCAAAATATTCGCACATTCACACCCATGGGAACTCTCATTCATACATCCCAGACCCTCCCACACATTTCTTTCTACTTCCTATCAGAATTGTTAACCAGAGTATGTGTGAAGTTAAAAAAATCATGTCAGAAACACGAAACACTCTCATAAACAAAAGAGATGACTGAATATATGTTTAACACACATAGGAAGAAACACAAGACATTCACACAGGATGTGGACAGAGAGAAGGAGAGAGAGAGAGAGAGAGAGAGAGGGAGGGAGAGAGAGAGAGAGAGAGAGAGAGAGAGAGAGAGAGAGAGAGAGAGAGAGAGAGAGAGAGAGAGAGAGAGAGAGAGAGAGAGAGAGAGAGAGAGAGAGGGTGGGGATGGGGGGGGGGGGGGGGGTGTTTGAATAAAAAGACACTAAAAATATTAGTACCCCAAGGTGATTTTTCCCATACCCAAACTAGGGGGTTGATCAAATACCCATCCCAAATGCAAGGAGACAAGGGGTACTTACGTTCTTCCTTGATCAGATGTTTCTGATTCTGCCTCACCAAAGTCTTCAAAGTTCTCCTCATCTGTAATCTCCTGTCGGCTCCTGTAGATTGAATACAAACCTCTTGTTCAAATCAATGGCATCAATTTCAAACAAACTGTTTTTCCTCATATCTCACACATTACATCACCAGTACAAGTAATGTAATGAACAAAGGAATATGTAGATAAGCATACAATTACATCTGACTAAACTGATCAAACTGACAGGCTAACATCAATCCATACAAGTCAAAACTAATTCTGCCAAGCCTTATCTACAAGAGTGCTTATGCAAGGGGAGTTGCACAGCAGTTGTTCAACAGGATGCTGGATACACACTGTAAGTTAAAATTATTGTGATGGAAATGTTCCTATGATTTATCAATTACCAAATTGTTTCTGCTGAAAAGGAAACTGAATGTTTTTCAACATGGTGTCTGCTGACTGAGTAGGGCTGCTCGACTCTCAGTCCAACATCATGCAACTTTGTCAAATGAGTCAAAAACGTTTCCACCCAATATTTCCATACACAGGAATGCAAGTCGTCCAAACAGAAACACACACACACACACACACACACACAAAGTCCCATTCATAAACACAGCATATATACCTGCATACATTCACACATCTGACTGAAAAAGGGGTACAATCTGGAGAAGAAAAAAAAATCACCACAAAGCAGGGCATGAGGGATAAACTCCAGATAAAAGGAAGCTTACATCCATGGACAGTCAGAATCCCTATGTATGTCAACCACAGCCACCTCACAGCAGGAAAGACGGAGAACCAGAGGAAGTGAATCTCCAGGGAGTCAACAGCAGACTATCCTTGTAGCTGAACAATGCCCCAGAGACTGTGGTCTTGTATAGCCAACAGTTTGACCTGCCAGATCCAAACAGCAATTACAGTTAGGCAACACCTCAGTCCAGCGTGGCCTGACCAGACCTGGCAGCCTGCCTCATGACAAGTTCTTGGCCCAGAGCCTCCAAGGTGGATAGACGAAAACAGAAGCATTGCAAGTCAGCAAGGCCAAACAAAACAGTGAACACAGCAACTGGCAACCATTCAAGAAGCAGCAGGCATACACCATTCACCTCAAACCATGATACTCCAGGTGGCTTATCTTGAAATGTGCAAAGCCTGTGCTTCATTCCTCATTGGACCAAGTCTGGTGGAAAAGGAGACCTGTCCAAGAACTAAGCAACACTTGCATGGGGGCCAGGCCCCTCCACTGTGCAAGAAGCAGTCAGACAGGAAAGAAGGAAAGTGAGAGTTCACACCTGGACAGGCTTGAGAGTGTTGGTATTCCATCAACATGGCAGAGTGATCAGGGTGCTGATCTGTCACACATCAGTGGCCAGGATCAGGCCTCACTCATGCATAGCTGAGCTCATCAGGTAAGGTCAGACTGGACTGGACAGACTTACAGCCTTCCTCTTAAAGGGCGGTCAATCCACACTTCCTCTTTGACACTGCATTTCTCTTCCCTTGCATCTTCAGGTCAGTTGTATCCCCATCTTGTAGGAGCTACTCTACCATTAGTTACCTTCTTGCAACAGACTCACTTCATGGTGACAGTCATTCTCCCTGAACAACAAGCATGTGCTTCCGTAATTAGCAAGCAGCAGTGCCATAGCAACAGCTTAGTAAGCCTTGTCTTCCATGGCAAGTGGAAAACAGCATCATGTCAAACCCTATGGTGCTGCTGCTGCTGCGGATCAAACACTCATTCATACAGAAACACTCCCATCCATCAAAGACTTCAGTCAAATAAAAAGCTCCATCTCCACCCCCAAAGCACTTGTGTTCCAAACTTCCACAAGCCTGCATTCACCTGTTACAGCATCACTGGGACAGACCAAACACAATCAGCAGAAAGAAGGGATGTGGAGGTACTCACCCATTGTCAAAAATTTCCGATGACTTCCCACTGAGCGCGCTGTCAGCCTCCTCCTCAGAGGGCAGTGTCAAGAATGAGGCGTCTGGCTTGAGGTCGTACTCAGCATAGGAATGGTCACTGAAATCCAGATTCTGCAACAAGCAGACAACATACATGTTTTACCATATACAGCTCATTTTGCTGTACTTTAGGCTGTGCACTATGACTTCTTTTGGGGGTTCCATTGGCTTAATTATTAGTTTCTTTCTAACCACTGCCCAAAATGCAAAGCACAGTGCAGCCCTTACATTTCCCCTGGTTCTCTGCATTTGCCCTGCCATTACTGGGTGTGTTCATCTATGTAAAAACATGAGAGTTGCTTTACAGATTACTACTGTGTTGCAAGCAAGAAGCACACAGATGACATAAGTACACACACTACCCCCCAACCACCATCCCACCCACCCATCTATCTCTCTCTCTCTCTCTCTCTCTCTCTCTCTCTCTCTCTCTCTCTCTCTCTCTCTCTCACACACACACATACACACACACACACACACACACACACACACACACACTAACACACACACACAGTGACACACACACACACACACACACTAACACACACACATTGACACACACTAACACACACAGTGACACACCAACTAATACACACAAACATACACACACACACACAACACACCATTATCTGTGAACAACAGTTGGTGAGCAGTGCTTCTTGCCCAGTAATATTTAGAAAACAACTGTTTGTAGTCTCTTTTCCACGCCTGAGGCAATGACACTGAGAAGGTAAAAAAATTTCCCTTGAGAGTATTAATAGAAAAACTTGTGTCCTCTAATGCACTTAACCTGGAAAAAATTCCTCAGCCCGGCAACCCTTGCTTTCAGAGTAGTGTTTATGGGGAAATGTCCAAGCCCTCAGTGGCGCTTTCACTTCAAAAAAGGCTCTACAGTCTCCCTAACACATACACATATAAATAAACACATATACACATAAATAAACACACACATGCACACACACACACATAAACACACAGAGAAGACACAATCATGCATGCACACATGCATACAAACAAACACACACACACATACACACACACACAAACACACACACACACATCCTGATAGCTTTTCTATCAGTCACCTGGAGCTTTTTGCAGAAAATAACCACAACTTCCCAGCCATTGCAGACCACAACAGGAGGTTGCAGAGAGTCTAGCTTCTGCAGGAGGTGCTGAGTAAGTCATGATTGCAGTATCAAGACAGCTCCCAGACCCTAGGTCACAGAGTGCAAGTGGCAGTATCAGTCCTGCATGGATAAGCCTGTAGCTTCCTCCACACAGGAGCACCACACAAGATACAGATAAGAAACAGCTGTATGAGGGGACTCAGCTTATTCTGGTATCTCCAAGAAAACTTTTTGTTATCTCAGGTGTGTGCCAGAGTGGCCTCAGTCCTATGGCTTGGACTGTTGCTTCCAGACAATCTGCAGCCACCAGAAGCAATGCTCAATTATACAGAGATCACAGCTCTGCACTATGTATACCATAGGTCTCAACCACTCCTTCTCCCTTATCATGAGTAGAGAGGGTTGCAACAAAGTTTTGGTGAAAAAGGAGGACAAAAATGTGCAGCCTGACAGCAGATTTTCTGGGAAGGTGAGATAATGTGCAAACAAAAACTACACTATGAGATCATCAGGTGACCAAATGTCTGAGTACCTGATTAAGAAGGAATTGCTTATATGTATCCGTTTTGTGATAAGACCGTAAGTAGAGCTACTATTTAATTTTCTTCTCTTTTTTC
>JAWQFJ010002156.1:58562-66853 GCA_034096865.1 Theodoxus fluviatilis | reverse complement strand
TTTTTCTCCCACTCCTAGCAACTGCTGTAGACCTGTCCGATCGTAGACCAGACTGACGTTTTTTCACACAGTACGATGCGTGATCGACGACACGGACTCTCTTACACTTTCTGCCTGCACAAGCGAGCTCCTTTTGTCAACATCCACGTGACTCGTCCAACAATGTTTCCCTGCCAAGTCCTTCAAGTTGAGGTAGCGATCTCAGCACAAGGCTCATCCTAAGTGTTTCATGTCGCAGTAGAAAAGTACGGTCACGATTCACCAGTTATTTCTAACTAGCTGTCTTCACCAGCTCCGCTGCGCATACACCAAACCCAGACACCCCAACGGTACGTTCCTCCAAATACCAGTCGGCCAGACAGAGGCCACCCAACGCACGCACCCAACCAATCTTCTACCCATAAGCCCAGAAGGCGCTGACTGCGGTCCACGATAGCCGCTGGACTCGAGTGCTCGTGGAAAAAATGTGGCGATTTCACGAAACCTAGTCCCCAATAGGACTTCACAAGCACACTGATCCACGCCACCACAACTCTTCACCACTTACCCAACACGCCTCATCCATCCAGCCACAACTTCACCAATGGCGCCTCCCTTCACCCAACACCCAACCGCATTGGTCCCAATCCAACACCAGATGCACTGCACAGCGACCTGTTCACACTTCCTGACGCACCCACCGCATCCAGTAACACCAAACCCGTCAAATGGAGCTCTTGCAACAACAGCAATAGCGGGAGACACGCCAAAGCCAAATTTTGACAACACATCGTGGGACAAGTGCACCACCGCAATTTCTGTACAATAGTTCAAGAGCCACAACCCAGTCATACACACAAGAACAACTGAAAAGCGACTCCAGAGCAAAACCTATTCTCCACATCCACCAAAATGCGCTGGACGAACCAGACACACACACACCATCAGTTCAGGACAGAACGCACACACAAGTCCCAACTGCCACCCCTGACCAAAGCCTCCTCAACATGTGATTAACCAAGCCACCATTCACCCAACCAATCAAGAAAGTCCACAACGGGAGCAGCTGCACCGGGCCCAGAAGCAAAAACTCAGGCAAAACACGACCACACTCCAACCAGCTGCACCCATCAGAAACCCCGCTACAGAAATATAATGAGCCCCAGACGGCAAAAGACGAGCAACTGTCCTGAGGGTAAAATGACAGACAAGGAAGGGAGAGAGGAGTATGGAAGCAGACGACAGCAAGCTTTGCCCACTACCCTGCTCGCCTCCTCCCTCCTTCCGACTTGGCTGAGATTTTCCTCCTCCTCCTCCTTTTTTCCCCTCCTCCTTCTCTTCTTTCACCTCCTCCCCCTCCCTCTCTTCTTCTTCTTCCTCCTCCTCCCCCCCCCCCTTCCTCCACCCCTCCTCCTCCCCCTTCCTCCCCCCCTCCTCCTCCCCCCCCCCTTCCTCCTCCCCCCCCCCCCCCCCCCCCCCCCCGCCTTCCTCCTCCTTCTCCTTTAAGAGTGAACCTCTGCTTCTCCGCTCTGCTCTTTTGTGACCAGCGTCTTGCCTGAGTGCCAAGCTGCCTTCCTCATTCACCCCCCCCCCCCTATCTTTCTCTCCTCCAAAGCCTTATCAGTGGAATCAGTGGGAACAGGCTTTAAGTGCAGAGATGGACAGGGGTCATCTTTACAGAGAGGGAGAGATGAGTTGTCACTCAAGTACACGCACATACATAAATAAACGTGCCAATTTTTTTAAATTTTAGTTACAAACTTTTAAAGCGCGACTTTCACGTTAGTTCAGATTTAAAAGACTGGCCATTACATAGGGGGCGGGGGGGGGGGGGGGGGGGGGGGGGGGAAGGAGGATGTGCGTTCACATCTATGTATATGTGGGTATATACTTTTTTGCATAGGTGCGTTAATCGTCCGATGGAAGGGCGAGAACTGGGTCTACCTGGGTTCTGGATTTCCACGATCTGCTTCACTCCGTCACAGAAATCGTCGAAGCTGATGTTGCCCCGGCCCTCTGGGTCCAGCAGCTGGATGATGCCTGTGATCTCAGACGACTGGAACACAGCGAGGTACCGGAGTTACAAGCAGGAAGCACGTGACCAAAATACGCACACAGACAATACGTGCAACATGTGCAAATGTCCATATAAGCGCGTATACACGCACACGTGCATAAGCCTATTTAGTGCAAGATATACGAAGGTCTACATGGAGATCAAGCATGCCTTACTGAGCAAGAAAGGGTGAGAAATACTCCCCATAATGCTGTCTCAAAGAGAGTATAAATGAGAGCGCATGCGCACATACAAAATATTACGAATGATATTTATTGGTGTGATATGTAAGAAAGGGTAAATTCACTGACAGAGTAAAGAATATTATGTGCATGTGAGATACAACGAAGGATCTGAGCGGGGGGAAAAACATCCTGTTAGTTTAAAGGAAAATAAGCGAGTAGGACAGATCTCCGAATAGTGATGAGAAATTCAGTCCGAGATTGAATAGTCTAATAAAGCAACACAAAAAGGCTAAATTTAACAAAAATCACTTTTATTACACAGACAAAGTTATAAAAGCGCGGTGTTTCTACTAAAAAGTCTTCTCAGACGCAAAACAGGATTCATGACAAGCATCCAGTCCTTGTAATACAAGCGGCTTAATATTAATATCTTCTTATGCATGCAGTCAGATGTTTCAGAAGAATAACATCACTAGGAGGAGCTGTCTGCTCAAAATCTAATCAGCATGCGCTTGGACTTTTGCGGGTGTGCGCATCCATGTATCGATGCCTGTGCATGGTTTCAAGTGTGCAGTTATGCTATGGCGAGTCTGCATTTATGCGCATTTGGGGATCTCAATTGGCAAGCAAAGTGTCCTCCCTCGCGAACGTGTCTGTGATTAGAGAGATCTTGCATCTGTTTCATTGAGTGTTCTGCATTCCACTTTGGACGTACATAATTACTGCTAATGAAGGGGGTAGATGCGGGATGATAGGCAGGTTGCCTGTTGTGAATCACTGCACTTCTGCAGAATACACAGTTTCACGCTAATACCTCGCATCTGATTTCTTTACCATGATAATTTTCCTTCTTTAGAACCCACACTATTGGACATGAAAGTCAACTCCCTGCAAAGTATTACTTTTTTCAAAACCCAGAATTACGGATGTAATCACCGTGTTTATCAGGGAAGTGTGAAATATTAGCAGGTTCTCGTCAAGACAGACTGCTAAGTAGACGGGTATTGGCAAGAAAAGCCCCACATCCAGCCTTCAAGCCCGGTCGAACCCTGAGATGGCTTCAGAGATTGCCGGCAAGGGTATGCGTACGTCCCTGGCGCCTTGCGTTCCAGACCGGCTGAGGTCTGCTTTACCACGTCAGGACTGCGGGCCCAGATTCGACAGCTTGCTGGAGTGTCGCCACCCAAGCGCTACTGGCCTTGGACAGCCAAGGTGAGAGAGTAGAAACAGCTTCGGGCCTTAACTAGGAATTTCCCGCCATTTTTGTGGCGGCAGCGTCGTCTTGCTGGCTCCTCCTTGCTACGGACTGGCTGCAGGCAGAGAGGCGTGGATTCTGGCTGGATGAGCGTAGAGTTGCAAGAGCTCTCAGGACGTCTTCCCAGGGGATGATGCGCCTTGGCACTGGAGAAACAGAGGGTCTTTGTCCCGGGGTGCTGCGTGACTGGGACTCGCTAGGATCCGCACAAGCCCATCCTCACGTGGCCCTGCATGTCGTCCGAACCGGAGCCTGGCCCCTTGTTCTCTGCGGTTGTTGCCTGCGTTCCTCAAGAGGATCAGAATAGTGCCCTGAGACCACACTTGCAGCAACTGGGTAAAGCTCCAGACAATCGCACTTGAAAGGGAACCCTGCTCTCACCGCTATTTTTGCCTTGGTCTCCTTGTGACTGCTCAAACGTTACGCAATCAGAGTTGTAAAAAAGTTTGTTTCATTAAAAAATCTGGGGCGTGCAAACCACGGAGTTGGACGGATACAACAAACGCAAGAAGGCACGAATGATAAACACGCCCGCCACACTTTTGTTACTGCACATATTATTACAAGCTGCTCGACATCTCAGCATTATTCGCTTCCTGTACTTCAAGAACGGAAACATCTGTATATATAGCTCGTCATAAGCACCCTATAACCTCATCCTTCTGTATCTAACTCCGCAATAATCCTGCTTTCCCACACGTCTGCATTTTGACGGATCAAATGGGGGATATGACCGTAACCTGACGTGTCCAATCTCTGCAGGCGCTCTAAATTCACGGATACTGTAGAGCTGATATTACGTCTTCCGAACAATCCGCCCTCGCTAATCCGAGCCCTCACGCAACTGCAGGTTGGAGTCCAGATCTATGACGTCCCTCTACGTAGACATTGGTTTATTTGGAACAGGTCAACAAGCTCCCGAATATGGAAACGACGCGATCGATTCTCATGCTCTGTACTTGCAATAGGCTGCAAAAAGATATATCGACAGTATGTGGGCTTCTTTCACACGGCGAGCAGGCCACGCAGGACTTGAGCTGGCAATCAATTGGAATTACCAAGGCCTCCATGGAATTCAGTCCTGCTGCCAGCCCAGTTCTCCATACGCACGCAAAACGCAGTTTCTCCTTATTTACTCCTATTGATACATCAAGCAACGACTTCTTGGCAGCATGTGATTTTTTTTCTTTCGTTGCTTGCCATGTATATCAATATCCTCCCTAACACCTTGTATTGTTATAGATCTGTATGGTTTGTGAAATCAACGCACTTATCAAACATTATCATTCGGTGATACAGTTTAATATCTGATCTTTTTTGTTGTTTGTAACCAGATTTAAGCCACAACGCTTTTTTTCCATGCCAGATCTATTTCATAAACAGGAACATGTTGTGCGTGACTGCACCCACAACGGAGCGTATTGATCGGCAAAACTACATCCGTAACGACACAACCTCTTCAAACTGTCCAGATCCAAACCTTTCAACTTCTGACAGTGTTTCTTTCTCTGCATTCGAATCAGTTCCCACACTTAAACCCTGCTTGGCAATCCTTAAATCCCGCATCCCCACAGACATGAAGCTCCCTGACAGACCATTCCATGCTGTGACACCTATCCCCTATGCATCATCTCAGTCGTTCAGAGTTAGATAGTTAATCATAAACCAGCTTTATTTTTGTCCAAGCAGGAAATGTTGCCAGTGAATTCACACAGTAGAAACGGAATACTGACAACACCTTCTCTCCTTTCCCCTTCCCAGGAAGGCATTTGATATTTGGAAGGCAGCCTCAGATAATGACGCAATTTGAGGAGAAAGTAGAGATTGGTTAAAATTTTTATTTCACCTCCTTAATCAGCCCTACACCTTCTTTTCAATTTTGAACAGAATCAAACCCTTCTCTCTCCACTGTTAAATGATCCATCGATATTTTTTTTCTCCACTCACTCATTTCCCTCTCATTCTTCCAACTTCTTTCACTGTGGGCGAAGCAAGGCTTCGGTGATGGTGGGCGAGCACGACCACCGCCACTCGCTGACAAGGCATCTCAAATTTCCCTTGGCATCTGACCCAAAGGCAGGTGAACACAGCAGGTCAAAAAAGAAGCACCAATACATCGAAAGGAACGATCACACAGCAAGGGTTGGCCATAACGGTTTACCTGTTTTCCCTCCTTGTCTCCCTCCATCACGACGCAACCGTTAGGCACGTATCGACTCAGATGGGCGGACCAAGGCTTCCCTCTCTGGCTCGACTCCGCTCTACACCCGTAAACACGCAACGAGGTGAGAGCCCAAGAGATAACAAGATATAGATAATTAGGTGTAAATTTACTCCGTGTCCTCTGCCCTATCCACATCCCATTGTGGTCCAGGCAGACTCGGGTAGCTATGTAACCCAAGTGCTGGTCACAGACCGGCAGGCACCCGGGTTGGATACATCGATAACAGCCACGAAGATGCTAAGTGGGACATCAGAACTGTCAAGGTCTCGTTTCACTACATCAGCACTGGCGGTATGAGATGCAGAGATAAGTCTTTCTCAATCTCGTTCGATTACTGTTACCCAGAGACAGCAAGCTTCGTCAGTCTGATTTAGTGGTCAATGTCTCCGCATTACCTTCGTCCTTAGAGCCATGTTCTTTTTCTTTTCGCAACAGGTATAAGTGCATAAAAACCATTCACCATGTTAATTGTCATGAACTGTGACTCAGTGGTAAAATATAGGCACTCATGATGAGGTGCTATTTCAGCACATTTTAAAATAGATTAAATATATCGCACATTTACTTCTTGCCTGCAGCTGTCCGCAATGTACGAGCACATAGTTTGAAGAAAGTGGCCGGTAAAGCTACAACGAGAATAGTCGAGTGCAGAGACCGTCCGGAGGAGTGTGGATGAGTTATGACCATCGTGGATCAGGCTAGCGTGGCTTTCTCTTTACCTTTCTGACATGTGATGGCTGGACTACTGCAATCCATTTCATCAACAAAACGATGCACTCGTGAAATTATATTTTTTCCTAAATATTTTCAGTAATGACATATTCTGACTTTATCTATCTCAAAAAAGCGATTACCTGAAACATTTCTATAAGATAAAATAGTTTGTGTTCAAAGAAACGCAGTACCTTGCTGTTGCCATTTCCCCCCACAGAAAACCGCAGAAAAGAAGAGCAAGCTGAGATCAACTCGTCTTCTACAATTGCAAGCATGCCATGATAACATGCAGGTACGATAGTACAAACCCATGAAAACTGGCCCAAATTCATCTCGACACTCCACATCATTCTCGTGCTTGCAGTGACGATAAAGTGATACTCTCAAAGGGTGGCAAGCCATGTACAAGGTTGACACCGGAAGGCTGTTCCTTCTTTGGGCAGGGCAGAGGCAGGGCGCACACAATCATTGAACAAGCAGCGATCACGTTGTATCACACAAGCAGTGCTTCCTGGTCACAATTTCTTTACAGTCAACATCCTGCCAGCAAATTTATGACGGACTTGAGGCTAACATTCTGTAGTCCCAGGGCGCGCACTGTTAGCACTGGGGAAGACGGAAGGTGAGGTCAATACATAGCACTGGGAAGCTAGGGACCTGAGGAGTCTCGTGCAACAGCGAGGAAAAGAAGAGGCACGGACGAAGTAGAACGATGAAGGAAGAGGGAGAAAGAGAAGGGTCCATGCAAAGCATTGAGAAAGAGGGGACTTAGGGGTTAATGCAAAGGATTTCTGTTAAAGGTATCGGGGAAGGCGGACTGAGAAGTGTGTGCAATGTTTGCAGAAAGACGACCAAGCCCACATGAAGCGTTTAGAGAGAACAAAAAATCAACCATGTTTGATACGCTGCATTTGAGAGAGACAGGAGGGAGAAAAAGTTGTGCCCCCATGCACAGGAATGGAGGGAAAGAGAGCACTCCAGAGTTCATCAGGAAGTGCGGGGAGTTGCAGGAAGCAAGGTTCGATACCCAGGATTAGGGCAAGCATCTCCTGAGCCTGCGGCATTGGGAGGACGACAACCTCCACAGAGAGGAGATCCCAGTCCATACAAAGGATTTGGGAAAACCGAAACTGAGTCTGCACCACAACAATAAGAATAAATGCGTAGGAATGGCGTAGTTTTCTGTAAACCCGGAAAGTGAGTGTGGATAGGGGTGATGAGACAACGGCAAACCAATGAAAACTAAGTTCAGGATATTGGGACAGAGAGAACAAGAATTCTGTAAAAAGACTGGAGATAAAGAAAGATTGAGGGCCATTCGAGGCATGCAGAAGACAAAGAAAAGCGAGGGTCAATACACAGAATCCGAGACAGAGACGATGAGATCCACTTTACCCTGGAGGGAAGGAAAGAGGGATCCTATTCTTGAAGCAGAAGAGTGAAGGGAACTTCGACACTAAAATCATTTACCTATTTGTCGATATCAAGGGCGGGAAAAGGGGAATTGTGTTCAACGGCTATAACCAAAGGTCCCTGTCGAAATCAAAGGTGAGAAAATGGAAATAACTTGGACATCCATAAACAGTACGTTCTTGTCGATATCCGTGGAGGGAGGATGGACGTCGACGTTGGACCTGGACAACATCTTTTTAAAGGTGTTGACATTCAAGGAGAGAAGGAGAGAGTTGAGGTTCGATGGCCGCAACTTCCTCGTGTCCTTGCGGATGCCTCGCCCGCCACCCCCTTGGGCTGAGCCTGGCTCTGCCCGACCTTCACACGGAAGCTGTATCGCAAGATCTCCATCAGCCCTTCCCTAGCCATATAATCATACGTGCCTGGGAATCCAACACCGCAATACCGCATGCAGACCGTGCATGT
>JAWQFJ010002156.1:11062-53562 GCA_034096865.1 Theodoxus fluviatilis | reverse complement strand
CTTCGTAAACAATCCTATCAGCGCATGAAGTAGACAGAACTACTTAAGGGCAGTGTAAACCAATGGGAAAAACAATAAGCTGATCTCGCATCTTTCCATGCTCTCCACAAGGTTCACGGAGAGCAGATCGTGCCGAAGTTCACTTGTCGTGTACTTAAGACAACTATAAAGAGCATTTCCATATCGCAACAAAGGAGTTGTCAAGGTTCGTTTTTTCACACTGGCAAAACTTCACACACTCTTACGTGTGTGCAATACCCTTGCAATCCTTGCTGGTAGTGCAATCGTATTCCAACACCAGCAGCTGCGGACCTGGGTCTTAGTCATGCGGAGACTGTCTCGAAGCTTGCAGGCAACAGGTGTGAAATGTCTACACAGCGCATGTCATCTATGTTTACCTGTGCAGGGCACCAGAGCGGGTCATGACGACTGTGTAAGAACAGCAACCCATGACCCGGATTTGATGTATGAATCATCCCCCCAGTCAGGAAATAATTAGGCATTGAAAAAATGAAGCCAGGGCAGTTTTACCATTTGAGTCTGCGACGACAGAGCTCCTTTGTATGGGGACCCAGGCAATGAGACCCCCCACCCCCACCTCGAATGAAGTGGTACAAAGAACAGGCAGCCCGTACGCACGAGGTCACCTCAAGGACTTTGGGAAACAAGGTTCTGCCCTCCTTTCTACCGTTCTGATCCAATCAAACCATCCCACCACCCACCCCACCCCTACCCCCTCTTTTCTCTCACTGTCCATTAAAATATTTCTAGTTCGTATGACTGGTTTGCCCTTGAATTCGTTCCAAAGCTGCGTGGCTTCTTTGTGATGAAGCTTTTTAAAATGCTGTTTGGTTCGCTGAGTGCCTTAGCAGCAGACAGGCAAATGAAAAGGTTAATGAAAAGTATAATATAGAGGTACTACATTCCCCTTTGTGAATATTATCTTGCAAAGGGCAACATGTATCCGGTAGGTCACATTCACACGACTCTCTCAGGTACGATGAGGTCGTGGGTGGATATATTATCCACCAATGTACGCACACCCAGGTCGACACAGTCGGGTGAGCATCACAGAAGCGTGTACTATGCGTGGGAAAGTCAAGGGTCAGGCCTTCTTCCAAATGAGGGTACTGTTGATGGAGCAGCAACAGAAGAAGTAGCAGCAGTAAACACGCAGAAGTGGCAGTGGCAATTGCATCAGTACACCCGTAATAGTAGTAGCGTCAGCAGTAGTGGCAGGAAGAGAAATTGCGACGACTTTTTGCCTTTTATGCACATCATTCGCTTGTAACGCAAAAATATAGCAGCAGAGCCTACACCACAGGAAGCAAATGACATCAAGACACATGGAAACTTAACAAGAGCTGTGCATGAGACGGCTATATGAGAGAATGACTAGAAATAAAAACACACACAAATCACATCCCGTAATCAACGAAATAGCGTTACTCCCCTCTCTGGCAACAGAAGGAACAACCATGCCAAACGATGGCAAGTGTATTCATAAAATCATTGACAGACTGGACTGTGCCTTTTTCTAAAACACTGACGTGCTGCTGAGTCCTATGAGCTCAGAGTGAAGATGACGACCAAGCCTCCATCACCTGCTCCTAGCCAGCCCTTCGAGTCACCAACCTGATTGCCCCAAATATCGACCCACATTCCTTTCCCGCGAGTCAAAATTTACAGACCACCCACATATTGATTTCTTCAACATCCACCACTGTCTTGATATGCCCACCAGAAAAAAGTAACTAAAACTGTCAACGCGAATCAGTACGCAATTAAGAGACAAAAGACGAAATCTATGGCTGCCTGAGAGGTGTCACAAAGCCAAAAATAGCTTTTCACCTAAAATTCCTTGTTTCGTTTGTGGACAGCATTATTCACGCTTTCCTTCTGAGCTGTCTTCAAAAGTATCGCTTGCCTCAGACGTGTCTCAGGTAGAGCTTTTTGGTGTTACCTGGAGTCAGCAATACCTGAGTTAATTAGACAGTGACCGACGAGCGTGTCGCCAAGACCCCAGAGGAAACTCCCCTTCCCTCCCCTCCCCGCCTTCTCTTCCTTCCATCACAACTCTCCCTCTCTCCCCTCCCTCCTCGCCACTTACTCACCACCTACCCCCACGTGCCAGAACGTTTCGTCAATTCGATCTGCACCACAGGGGAGGGCTGGGTGTGGATGTATGGGTGGGGGTGGGGGCTGGGGGTGGGGGTGGGGTTGGAAGGAGAGGGGGACTCATGAAGGAGAGGAATATGTGGGGGATTCATTAAAACGGCTGGAGGCTGAAAAATGGAGTAATCATCTTTATGCACTCAATGGGCGCTGCCTCATGGTGCTAGGTATCGAAAGTCCCCGAAAGAAATCTACGTCGGTTGAAAAAAACATCTGGCATGAAAAATGTGTCATGTAATGTTAACGGAAATGACACTTGATATATATTAAAAGTTGGGGAAGTCTTCGGTAGGGAGAAGCGTGAAATACAACCCCCCCAAAAAACCACTAGCGAATAAGCTGGGATACGAGGCGAGGGCGTAAGATGTAACGTGAAACACTAAAAAAGCCCTATGTTTTGTGGATATAGGAGTGAGGAGAGGTGGGATGATGGTATGGGGGTGGGGTGGGAAGGTAGCGGGGAGGGAAATTTTAAAAGACACACAGCAAAAGTACGGCTGGGAGGACCAGGGTTCTCTGACCAAACGGAGAAGAGAAGACAACAGGAAATAGAATGACGTCAGAGCAACCAAGCGGCACGTTGATCATCATGCGTTTCTTGAAGCACATCCGGTCAAATTTGCCGCTGGGTCATGAGGTCAGCCGCCGGAATAATTAGGGAAACTTTGGTTTCGGTAGGAAGACCAAGTTAAGTAACTATATTTTACGACATCCACACAAGTGTAGTTGAAGGAAAAAGTATTTATGACGGCTTACATCTCAACGCAAAAATCAACGGGTGAATGTTCCTGCAACGGAAACCTTTGCAAGCAACCTTTCTAAAGTCTTATCAATCATTGCAAGCTTCACAAAAGGCATCCAAGTCTCCACTTGTACTGCGTAAAACTAAAATGGCATTGTTTGATAATCTAAAACTACGCAACACTGTGCAGCGTTTGCACACATGATGTCTGTGCCTCAAGGAACCAACGTGTATGCAAATAAAACAAACGCCTTGCTATTAATATATGGAATATCTAGATGATTTTCCAAATGTATTGCATCTTAAAAGTTAGTGTTGCACAATTGTAACTAGATGTGTGGGAACACGTACACGATCGATGCATTGTATCATCACACTGCAGTTAATCGTTTCCCCGGGGTAAAATTTTCTATCAGTAGTAGAATATCTAATGCCCCCGCTTTGTATTCAGGCAAATGTCACAGAGGTTGCTCAGACATAAATGAGATCATGCCGGGAGCAAAGAATCAATCTTAGCACATGATTCGGAAAAGAAACTGAATGTGAATGGAAGGCAGTGCATTGGAAATGGACTGAGTAACAACACCTCAGGGCAAATGAACAGATGAAGTATGTAACACCCAGCCAAAGGTTACTTTCAGAGCGCTGAAAATGGGACGAATGCCCGTGATTTGAAATGCAGACATAGAGAGGAACTTATGCAAACAGACGGGGAGATGAAGGCCTTTAATGAGTGCTTTTGCTCTCGAGACACTTGCCTTTTGGGCAGCAAGCGATCTTTTTATACCCTCAGTGTGCACCAGTTAAGCCGAGTCAGAGCGGTGCATTTACATGTAAATGCCTCCATCAAACAGACATGGGATTCGTTCTCCATTTCCTTCACGTGTGGGGTGGTCTTTACTATGGCTGAGCCGTGCTCGTGGATTTCTCCTGCTAAATTAGCTCAGGCTTTCTGGAGTTGATACAGACTTTGAGTGGAGCGGCGAAGGTGTTAGCAGACAACGTGATTGGACTGTGAGTGCAGATAAGCCAAGGGAATATAGCGGCGATACTGCGGGCACGTGGCCAGTCAGTTCCTTGTTGACTTGACCCGGTGCCAAGTGCTGCGAGGTACTTCCATAGACCATGCAGGGCCAATGATAAACTCCGATAAATGTGCAAACATTGGAGATAAGACTCGGAATTCTTGCATCTGCACAGATTTGGGGAAACCATAAATGTCGGGAATGGAACCTGCGACCTTGCAATGACAGCAAGCATTTCTAGTAGCAGTCTTGTCCGTCCCCATACATAGCCCATTCTTTCTACTCGAACTATCGTCTGTCGAACAAACGCATTGTCCCACAAATGATAAGTACATGTATTTGCAAGGATCGCTGTTCAGTAAATCTTAACAAAGTCTGTAACATAAATGTCAAGATACCATGCAGAAAACATCGTAAACCAGAGAGAGACAAGTCATAAACAGCTGCAATCAGATAAGATCGTTTTTCCTTGTCTGCCCTGTACATCCGCAGCATGTTGTGCAGTTCACGAGTCGCACGTGTCTCTGACACACATGCGGCGTTTCCCTACAGGGGAAAAACTCAAAACACTTCGAGTTGCCCGAACGCCTTTCTCTCCATCTGCGATCGCTTGACGTCCGTCCACGAGACCGGAAACGTGCCCTCAGTGCCCGAAGACATTGGAACGCGGGAACTGGAGCAGGGGGACGCAGTCGCCCTGTGAAGCGGAGCTGTTCCCTGAATAACGGAGCCGCAGCTAAGCTCCGAACAATGTCCTTCCTGACGAGATCCGTTTGTGGCTGGGAGCAGGCGCTATTGGTCGCATTGCACGAGCTAACCTCACTGCCCGCAGCACCTACGGCTGCCCGCCCTGATCCCTTCCTCTCTGGCCACGGCGTGGCTCGGGCTCTGAGAGGCTAAACAAACCTCGAGAGGAAACGCATGCTACCGGTCGATCTAGTTCATTGCGTGTAGGGAAGCCCAGAGAGGGAGAGAGGCAGAGGAAGAAGCGGTGTTACAAACAGGAAACAAAGAGCGTTGACCCATGTTTGTCTACGCCATCGAAGGCTGCCCATGCCTTAGGGGGCAGACGGTGTTCCTTGCACTCTTCTGCAGCAAGAAAGTACTTGGGGCTTTGAATGCAGCAGCAGAGATTAAATTAAAACGTAGAATGGTAGCATTGATGGCGAGGACGAAAAGAACGACGATGATGTGACGAAGACGTCGATAACGATGACTTTGACGACTACGATAATAAAAATGATGACGGCGACAATGATGATGATGAAAATGATTATGTATTCTTGGTCGTCGTTTCTTCAACTACCTATTCTAAACAAACCACACCAACCGCTACCACACAAAAAACCAACTTCACGTCGATGTCATCAGGTGTAACTTTGTGGCTACCCCATGTTGCCATTTCTCACACTTCTCTACCTTAGTCCTACGATTCTCGTACCCTTTGTTCCCTTGGAATCCTATTCTGTCACTTTCCCCTCGTGTAAGAATGTCCGTCCGTCCTGTCATTGCAATACTTACTTTCTCTCTCTCTCTCTCTCTCTCTCTCTCTCTCTCTCTCTCTCTCTCTCTCTCTCTTTGTGTGTCTCTCTCTCTCTCTCTCTCTCTCTCTCTCTCTCTCTCTCTCTGGTGCTTCTCATTCATGATACCATATATACCGAATAACGTTAACATTTTATTAGCACTGTTCAAAATAAAGGGTCAATTGCTACCGGCAAACCACTGCGCAGTCGTGACCATAATTGGGTCTATCAATTAGATTGTTCGTTATCCACCCCCCTCCACCACATACCCCCCCCCTCTCTCTCTCTCTCTCTCTCTCTCTCTCTCTCTCTCTCTCTCTCTCTCTCTCTCTCTCTCTCCAATTTCAAATGGGCTGTCGGCCTATTGAATAAACTTCGTTCGTTGTCTCTCTCTCTCTCTCTCTCTCTCTCTCTCTCTCTCTCTCTCTCTCTCTCTCTCTCTCAAAAATGAACCCACGTCATACGATTGTAACTGCATGCGTTTTACACCTTCATCGGAGTCTACCTGTTCTACGTCAGCCACCGCATCCGCCAATCCACTCCCTCTGCCCAGGCATCACTGGTTGCAGCAGCAGGCAGGCGGCAACACGTTGCACGATGAGTAAGGCAGTAGAATCGATAGCTGCTCCATAGCCCTGTCCTCTCACCTACAGCCCCCCTTCCCTCCCGGCCTGCCTGCCTGCCTGCCTTAGTTGCTTCTTCTGCAGCCTAGTAACCAACACAGCATAACGGCGTCGACCATTGATTCCCCTTGTATGAGTGTGTATGTATGTGTGTGTACGTGTGTGCTCTGTGTGTGTGCGCTCTGTGTGTGTGTGTGTGTGTGTGTGTGTGTGTGTGTGTGTGTGAGAGAGAGAGAGAGAGAGAGAGAGAGAGAGAGAGAGAGAGAGTATAAGTGTGTGTGTACGAGTATGTGTGTTCTCTGTGTGTGTGTACTCTGTGTGTATGTGTGTGTACGTGTGCGTGTGTGTTTGGGTGCGCTCTGTGTGTGTGTGTGTGTGAGAGAGAGAGAGAGAGAGAGAGAGAGAGAGAGAGAGAGAGAGAGAGAGAGAGTGAGAGAGAGAGAGAGTGAGTGTTTGTACGTGTATGTGTGCTCTGTGTGTGTGTGTGTGTGTGTGAGTGTACTCTGTGTGTGTGTGTGTGTGTGTGTGTACTCTGTGTGTGTGTGTGTACGTGTGCGTGTGTGTGTGTGTGTGTGTGTGTGTGTGTGCAGAGAGAGTGTGTGTGTGTGAGAGTGTGTGTGTATGAGAGTGTGTGTGTATGTGTGTGTGTGTGTGCTCTGTGTGTGTGTGTGCTCTGTGTGTGTGTGTGCTCTGTGTGTGTGTGCTCTGTGCGTGTATGTGTGTGTGTACGCGTGTGTGCACGATTTTTGTGGTGTGTAAGGGGGAGGGGTAGTAGGGGTGAAGGTGGGAGTGAGAGAAAGAAAGAAAAAAGAATGAGAAGAGAAAAGAAATGAAAAAGAAACAGATCAACCCACCGACCAAACAACAGAAAGACAGCCAGGTGGATGGAGGGAAAGCCAGACGGACGGACGAACAGACGGAGAGACAGGGATGCAGACACACACATTAAAGTCTCTCTCTCTCTCTCTCTCTCTCTCTCTCTCTCTCTCTCTCTCTCTCTCTCTCTCTCTCTCTCAGATGAATATGGACAAGAGGCAGAGGGAAGGAGAGAGTGGAGTAACCTGATAGCACTTCTAGATGCAGCCTTGAATCGATGCCCCCCCGCCCCCCCGCCCCCACTATTTGGACTGCAATCAAGCCCCATCTGCACTACCCCCGGGCGCTGCTTCGAGAGCTGTAGACAGGAAAGATGCCCTTAGGCAGGGAGGTACCAACCACAACGATATACTCAGCGATTAACCTATGGGCTTCTCTGTGTTGGCTCACTGACCATGCAGTAATCAAATTACCTAACCACGATGCGTTGTATGACTGAATATCATAAAATCAACCATGAAAAAGGACACTAATAACATTATAAAGGTTCAGAAAAAGGTAGAAAACAACGAAAACTGAAAGAACACGAAAGGACGAGGACTTTATTGTCATTAGATGCGCGAAAATTGCCGATTATTTGTTTTGTTGTCAAGTTGGATGCTACTACATGGGACAGACGAGAAGAAGAAAAGCACGTGGCAGATGTGCAAATATTGAAAATCAGATGTAACGGACGGTATTTAGCAAAGGAATAGTATTCAGAGCCCTCCGTAAAGAGAAACTGTTGGTAGAGGCATAAGAAATAATTAACGATAGAAATATATCAATGTGTAGAGGGCGGCCTGTTACTATTAAACATTTCCCCACAATTCATATTATGAGAGAGAGAGAGAGAGAGAGAGAGAGAGAGAGAGAGAGAGAGAGAGAGAGAGAGAGAGAGAGAGAGAGAGAGAGAGAGAGAGAGAGAGATCAGGAAGGAAAAACGATATCCTGGACACACGTGCTGCTATCGCAAAATAAAACAACACGCGGATGTCGTACTGTGCTCCTGAGCGAGACAAAGAAGATTGGCTTATCGGACGGTTGTGACAGAATACAATCAAATGGACTCAATAATCATTTTGGAAATGTAACCCGTAGTCACTGTTACTGACCGAAGATCATCAGATAGCAGGCTAGAGGCTTATCACATCGCCTTCCCGAGCTGGTCATAGCTATCGCTCACACAAACACAACGAGAGAGGGAGAAAAAAGAAATCTGTTCAGTCAGCTCACCTCAGCGTCGGTAATACCGAAGTGTTGTCTTGCTAGGCTTTCGAAGTGCTCGACAGAAATGTATCCATCATTATCTTCGTCACAGAGGTCGAACACTTGCCTCAGCTTGTCAACAAATGTGTCCTGACCACCCATAGTAGAAGAGCGATCTCATCCCACCGCCCCTCGAGACACCCGCTCTCACTGGCGCAGGCCGTACAGGAACGCCGTCTGCTGGGCTATATTTGTCCACTGCTCACCGTTCGACAGACGACTCAAGCCGCGTCACCGCACAGGTGGGCCGCCTGAATGACACTACGCAGTAAAATATAGTTCTAAATTATTTTCTGCCAATAGATCTATCAAAAAGTTTTTTCCGCTAGGAATCTATTTCTTCCGCCGAAAAGTATATAATACGACGGACATTCATGCACGAAACTGTCTCCCGTGGTGTTGCGGCGTTATTATCTGGCGTAGGAATAAAGTGGAGGAAGTCCTGTGGCCAACAAACCGGTCACGTGGTGTCCGAGGTGCCCCAGCCCCCGTGATGCGTCTGCTAGCTCAGCTAAGGCGTCTGAAAAAATTCTATGGGTTGCCATCTGCACACTTGGACCCTAAACAAACCCACACTGCAAATATTGCCCTGACCAGTTCGAGCAAATGAGACACTCCGAGAATACCCCTCCTAATCATCCCGAGACTTTCTGGTGTCATTTCTTTAAAGTTCAGGCCCCCGTTGCAGATTCCTTTGCTGGAATTTAGTTTGCTCCGAGAGGAAAGTTTTTCGGTGCTAATAGTAATACCATGCAGAGCAAATTTGACGTGAGATAAACATCGTTCATCATTAATACCTTTACTTGCATCGGAAACAAAAATTCAGGAGAGAGAGAGAGAGAGAGAGAGAGAGAGAGAGAGAGAGAGAGAGAGAGAGAGAGAGATACGAGAGAGACACAGAGAGAGACAGAGAGACAGAGACAGAGAGACAGAGAGACAGAGACAGAGAGACAGAGACAGACAGACAGACAGAGAGAGAGAGAGAGAGAGAGAGAGAGAGAGAGAGAGAGAGAGAGACAGAGACAGAGAGAGAGAGAGAGACAGAGACAGAGACAGAGACAGCGAAGAGAGACAGAGACAGAGAGAGAGAGAGAGAGAGAGACAGAGACAGAGAGAGAGACAGAGAGAGAGAGAGAGAGAGAGAGAGAGAGAGAGAGAGAGAGAGAGAGAGAGAGAGAGACAGAGAGAGAGAGAGAGAGAGAGAGAGAGAGAGAATGAGAGAGAGGGAAAGTGGACGTCTCGATTGCGATGATGAAATTTTGGGTTTTGGCCCGTTTCAACTACCCCATCCTGTGATAGTTTCTGTTCAGTGACGTAGTAAGGATTGACAAAATTAATTTGGTTTCTATCTAAATAAACCAGAGGAGAGGGGAAATGCGTATCGAAATCGGTCAGAGTATATTTAAATACGTTTCTTTATCAGTGAATGAGCATAAGGTGATACTGGCGTCAAAAAACTATTTTCTTCCTCCCTCCATGCCTTCTTTGTTTTCCTTCCCACTTACAACACATCAACATGTGAAGCATTATTGTATCTGCCAATACAATTTCCATTATCGTACAGTAACTCAAGACCCAGTGAGAGTTTTCACTGACACGACAAGATGCTACAAATAATTCTGACAGAGAGTTCGCAATGAACTCAAGGGTACTAGGGCGTCAACACTAATTAATGCCACGATCAGAGCAGAACGCATACGCCTGAGTGAGCTTATCGACTCATCTTCACAGGCACTTTGCAAGACGAACTTTCAATCAGAAAATACTGAGAGTTGCAACACCAGTCCATAGATGCCGTGACCGTATCCTTCACAAGCGTGAGACAAGCAGTGCGGTCGGACTATTGATGGAAACGTGGACAAACCGTAAGGTTACATAATTAAGTAGGCCTACTCATGGACATTACGGGTCCATGGCCTACTGTATAAAATCCTGTAACACAACAGAGTAAATAAGTGAGGAAAACCCACCAAAAAAGGTATGGGCCTCCCGCTCATTGGTTTCTAAGATACAAGAAAAAAGACCAATATTTGATAAATGAAATCCAACAAAAAAACAAGCAAGCAATAGTCATATACCCTTCCCATGTACCTCGAGGGGGAAAAATGGCGACGGGAGTTCGGGCGGTTTCTGAGACAAGGGGACGTAATGTATTGTCGAACAAAAAGCAATGTCTCTACTCGGAAATAATCAGGACCTCTCTAGAGTAATTCTCCATTTAGTTCGCTTCCCAAGAGGAAAGGTTGCTAGAGAACTGTAGTGTCCTTCTGTTAAAATAATTCATATCAGCCACTTTTCGCCAAGAAAAGATTACCATCACAGTATCAGTCTGTGTGGGGCAAAGGGAAACGGATAAAAGTAAACTGAGGAGTAAAACGGGTACCTGTGAGGGTTGAGTTGGAAGATTGTGAGAGATCTTTGGCGCGTTCATCCACAGCCTGATTGCATGCTCCCAAAGGAGTTGAGATGGTGTTGAAGTGATACAAAGAGGTAGCCCGATGACCAGGGGATAAATGTGCGCGGTTTGAGCATCCATCAATGGGCGAAAAAGTCGCAATATAAAAAAGAGCACATTTACCTTTACCTTTAAAAGGAAACGGGGGAAAGCTTTCGAAAGGTGTGAGACCCAGGTATGAGTGACGAATCTCGATGTAAACTGAAATTAACGTTTACCTTTCCTACCTGTCGAACTGGCGATCAGTGGTGGATATCGCCCACATTTCTATTTCCATTGACATACTACATCCAGAAGAAGAAGAATTGACGTAAGTGACCCATGTTTGTGCAATAGGAACAAAGACAGTGGGCACCCAAAAGTTCGATATGTCTATTCGAGCCTCTTTGAAATGTCATGTGATGCGTAGGATCACTTGGCAAACGGATTCAGATGAAAAGTGCACTTTAGCAGCTCTAGCTGCTGTGGTCGTGCATATACTCACGACACAAGTTTAGCGCGACTTAAGTAATGTACGTAGAGGCAGATGTTACAACTTGAACTATACGCCTTGTGATTTATCAGGCAGATCTTTTCGGAAAGGCAGAACTGACTGGTAACACAAAATGGGGGGGAAAATGTCGTTTCAATGCATATATGAAAATTGTAACAAGGTTTATATCTGATCACAGAATGTAACAACGCATGAGGAAAATTGCGGCAAGGTCTTCTATCAGTCCCACTGGTCTGCAGATGGTCTACAAGACCAGCAACTAGCGTCGGTACGATGCAAGGGTGGCTTTGATCTAAAAACGACACATACGTCTCTGTGTTCAACGACTACAGTCTTGACCACAATGCGTTACATGTGCGTACACATTTCCACAGTCCCTCTGCATCTTTTTCGCCCGAATAACTAAGACAGCAGCGCAAACTAGTGATCGCAACTCATCAAGTCTGGATTTCCACTAAATGTCTTTGCCGTAGAGAAGGATATCAGTCACTACTTCTTTTTTCCCCAGAGCAAAGTTCTAATGCTAGCGTTTTGCAAAAGAGTGCACAGAAACTGCACATTGAAACTGTGAAAGTTATTGTACAACAACAGAAGCGAGTACGAGTTGCACGCGTAAAGCTCTTGAAACAACACACTTGTTTCCATGAGTGAGAGCCCCCTCTGCAGAGAGTGATTGTACGTGTAGCATACTGCAAGCATAAAGCACATGATGCAGAAAATGGGCAAAGGGTGGACGCAGAAAACTAATGATAGACAGATTTATTTATTTTTATTGGCGTTTCGCCTACTAGGTCATTGATAATTTCTAAGCGACATAGATTGTTTCACTGATTTTAAGCTACCTTTTACGAGTAATATCCGATAACTGAGATTTATTGCAAACGATATGAAATCAGAAGAAGGGCTGGTCATAAAAAGGCCCCTTGAAAAAGCAACCTTTTGGAGGAAAATGCGTTCGTGAGAACTCACGGAAGACCTTCACGCCTTCTGAGCCCTTCCTAACATAGTTATACACAGGAAAATACCCACAACTTTTCCGATCATATGCAATCCATTTCAAGTACATGAAATTTTTCGTGTATCAAAAAACGTATTGATAGCACGTATATTTTCGATAATACATAACTTTTTCCACTGAAGTACTGAACAGTGCTTTGAATGCAGCAACTGCACTCGAATAGACTCACACAAATTTTCTCAGTTGTGGATGTTTTTTTCTTCAAGAGAGCGCTGACATATTGCGAACGTGTTTCGGAACAACGCCAGGCCACTTCGGCATAGCGTTCAGAAAAACTACCATCTTTCGCAATGCCAACTATCGTGCACCCGTGTGAGAACTGCAGGAATCTAAGGCTGTGAAGGGATTGCTCTGCAAGAAGAAATGTTCGTTGCTCACCACCCACCGAGATCCAGTCTAGAATCCAATGCTTTCTGCTGCCTCCAAGGTTCTTGGACAGTGCTTGGAGGTCCATGTTGTCCACTTCGCGTCTGCAGGTCACTGTGGGCAGGATAGAAATGCCGAAAGGAAAGTGAGGCTACTATGTCAAGAACGATCGAGTATTTCAAACGGGGGTTCAGCGTTTAAATTCAGCACTCATACTCGTCATAGCGCGGAGTCGAGTGAGTGTGCGATGAGCTGACCAATGGAAACATGGGGGCAAACTCGACCGTCGTCCGGGCAAACCAATGGACGCTGGTCCTGTCTGTGTGGACAGGATTTCCATGCAACGCGGCGTAAACTTCGGGCACGTGATGGGACGACCGCGTTGGACTTGGCGGGCACACGGCTTCGCACAAACAGTGTCTTCAAAGAAGAAACTGCATGCCCCTCTCTGTCTCTCCCGTTTCTCAGCAGTCTGCCTGTTTTTCATACTTTGCCGATGACAAATACCCTCTGCTCGCGGGAACGAAGTGAAAAAGGAGAGAGACAGCAATTTGGAGGCATGCAGCACGATGACGAAAGAAAGGGGGGTAAAAAGTGGAAACTGATTATTCAGTGTCAAGGTTACAACCAAGAGAGCAGTTCGACTGCGTGCATCGTGAATCATCCATTCATTCTCACGGGTCGTTTGAATAGCCGCTTGTCTGGCACAACTGCAATCGATCGCGCTTGATAATCCAGATCTAGTTTGTCTGAAAATGCCACTGATGTTGTAAACGCTCTTGTCAAAATGATGTCAAAGTTCCTGCGCCAACATAGAAAGATAATGTTAGCAATTGTCTCCAACGTCTTTTCTCCTAGAAAAAAAGGACCACGGGGAAAGAAAAAACACCTCGACCATCAGCTTTCATCACATTATTTTATTCGTATATGGACAACACCCAACTTTTTATTTAAACGCTTCCATAAACTGAAATGCGTGGGGATCAGTGTGATTCGTGAGACTGCAGTTCCATGCAGAAAGAGCGGCACAACGAATGTCAGTCGATTGATTCGCCATTGCCTGTTGTCCTGAAGTAGCCTCGTCAGCACGAACACCACGGCTTGCTGTTTGAGAGAGTGGAAAAACCCGCTGCAGGCCACGTCTTCGCTTTTAAGTGTCTCGTCGAAACATCAGTGCCTTTCCCTCAAATCATCACGTTTGCGGCCTCCAAACACCCCCCCCCCCCCTCCCCCCCCCCCCCCCCCCCCAACCCCATTCTCTGTCTTGTCCCTAGTCCCCATCCTGTACTGTTGAGACCAGTATCAGCGACTTCAGCACCCCAGCAAAGATGTAACCTATAATATTTGACCCCAGGCTGAGTTACTGTAGTAGCCCTGAAAGGCCAGATGACCTGCAGTGCTCCAGCCGATGAGGGAAATATCGAGCGGCTCAGGCGGAATGACGCACTCTCTGCAATATGATGGGGGTGGGGGGTGGGGGGGGGGGGGGGGTGGGGGGGGGGGGGCGGAGGGCGCGCGTGTGTGTGTGTGTGTGTGTGTGTGTATGTGTGTGTGTGTGTGTGTGTGTGTGTGTGTGTGTGAGTGTGTGTGTGTGTGTGGAACTAATGAATGAGGCCAAGAGAAAAAAGTTAAGGTTACGAAACACGGATTTAAAAAAGGGTGGGTGGGGTGGGTAATGGCGGTAGATCGGCCTGAACTTGTTTTTCAATAGAGGAGACCAGATTGAACATAAATCACAATTTCTCTCTAGCTGAAAAACTTTCTTTCGTACTCAAATAGTGGATTCCTGGAGTGCTCGTTTGTAAGGGAAGATGGGACACACACAATGTGTTGATTACCGTCGATTTCTTCCTTTCTTTTTCTTTTTTTTCCTTTCTTTTCTTTTTCTTTGGCACGATCGAAAAAAGGTTTAGGGTCGACAGAAAAAAAATAGGTTCGGTCGGAATACCGTAATCACAACTTCTTTTTTGTATGCCTAAAAGTGGTTTGCGGCCTCTCAGTCTTTGTAGCTAGGCTATGTAAGGACGCTGACTATAAAACCTCAGAGCTGGTTAGAGTAAGGGCAAGTCAAATGTCGATGTATCTCGTCTCTTACAGATCGTTGAGAGAGATGCATCCGGCTTATTCTAGGAGGCAATGAAGAAACAAAGAAACAAATAAAGGTACAAAGAAAAAAAAGTACAAAAAGCACATGAAAATGCATTTGCAAGTCTTGAGGCCTTCCTACTGAAGGGAAAGGCTAAACATAATATAAAGCCTGGATATTGCAAGCCAAAGACAAAGAAGGTTGGCATGATAGGATGGAATCGTAAGGGATAATCTGTAGTGTGTCCTTTGGTAGAGAGCAACAACTTCATCTCTGATTATGGCCATTATCGCTTTTGTTTGCACATAACATGTAGGAATGCTGATCTCCTAATCACTGCGCCTTTTGCCCCCCACCCCCTCCCACCCCAAACCCTGTGTGTGTGCGTGCGTGTGTGTGTTGTGTGCGCGCGTGCGTGTGTGGTGTGTGTGTGCGTGCGTGTGTTTGGGTGCGCGCGAGCGTGTGTTTGGGTGCGCGCGAGAACGCGCGATTGTGTGTGTGTGCATGTGCGTGTGTGTATGTGTTGTGTGTATGTGTTGTGTGTGTGTTAGAGAGAGAGAGAGAGAGAGAGAGAGAGAGAGAGAGAGAGAGAGAGAGAGAGAGAGAGAGAGAGAGAGAGAGAGATGGATGGATGGTGTTTTACGGCCTATCAGCCTTTGTAGGTTATATAAGGCCATTAAGCAGGAAAATCACGAACAGTTTAGAGTAAGCGCAAATCAAGTCATGTGCCTTGTTCAGGAGGCGCAGCGATTCAAAGCGCTGCTCAGCGCTGCATGTGATTCACTCCTGAACGGCAATTTTGGGGCGTGATTCACTCAGCGCTGTGCAGCGCTTCGAATCACCAATCCGACGTGATGCAGACGATTTTGCATCACATTCAAAATGGCGTCTTCGATCCCGCACTGGCCGTCGATGCGTAAAATAACCCTCAGAAACATCATTTTGGGACTTGAACGGGCTTTATTTGACCCAAGCGCTCTGTATGTGCGAGTAATGGCAAGTAAGGATGACACAGTAGTGGACTTTATTCATGCAGAATACATTTAAACGTGCATAAACGATGCATGTGGCAAAGAAAACACTTTCTTCGCGTCTATCAACACAACATGGGGCGCAGAAGATTTACCTCCCGTTTAACAAGTGAAGCGCTACACTACATCTTTAGTGTTCAGGAGAGGAAAAGAGCGCTCAATTGCCAACATGAAGCGCTCATGCAGTGCGTTGTACTCCTGAACAAGCCTATGGTGTCCCTAGTTATTCGCCTCTTACGAATCGCGTAAGTAGACGCGGTGGGTCAATTCTTACCCCGAACCCAGAGGGAGGGAGAGAGAGAGAGAGAGAGAGAGAGAGAGAGAGAGAGAGAGAGAGAGAGAGAGAGAGAGAGAGAGAGAGAGAGAGTGTGTGTGTGTGTTTTGAAGGAGATGGAAGTAGGGGTGTGGGGATGCGGATGGCGGAGAGGAAAGGGGGATAGGGGTGGGGGGTGGGGGGTGGGTGGAGATGAGAGGAGGGAGGAGGAAAGGGAGGCCATGCTGCATGTGTGTGTAAGCTTACGTGCCAACTTGCGCATATACGGCTCGCAGGCTAACTCTAACAAACTAGTAAAAAAATCAGCAGTTGGTTACAGTTTCAAATTAAGTGTCTGTATAACTGTTCATCCCCAAGCGGGACATTAAATTTTAGTTCATACTTTTTCTTCTTTCTTTTTTTCCCCCGTCAGCACGGAATCCCCGTCCATGGATCGCCCGCAGCCTGGTTCAGTCGCTCGTCATCGAGTGGCTACTCGCAGCATACAGACATGTACTTGTACACGCAATATTCAAGTCAACCCCGACACAGTAGGGCCCCTAATAAGGAGACCGCATCATCAAAAGCAAACGCCTGTTTCAGCGTTTGGTGGCCCGAATGTGTGAGTCGTGGTTTTCAATAGCATGTCTGACAAACGAACCATTGTGCATGGTATTACCCTACACTGGGTTAATCACAGCGAGAGGCGCACGTTTCCGCCCTTGGTGTGCGCTGTTGCTGAAAGGCAGGAGGGTATAAATTACTATGTGTCGCTCCATTAATGGGAGAAAACTCGTCTAAGGGAAGTCACTCTTTCTGACCATTCGCAATGCCATCAAACGATGTCTTCATGTGCCATGCAGGTCCATTTCTGCCCTCTCTGGCATGATGATGATGATGATAATTGACGGTGATGATGATTGATGATGATGAAGATGAGGAGGATGGATGGATGGATGGGTGGTGTTTTAAAACTTTTATGACTTATCAGCCTTTGATGGCTATATTAGTATATAACTTTTTTAATAAGGCCATTAAGCACGAAAATCATTGCAACAGTTTAAACGCAAATCAAGTCATGGTGTCCCTAGTTATTCACCTTAAGAATCTCGTAAGGAGACGCGGTGGGTCAATTCTTACCCCGAACCCATATGGGGGATGGTGAGGAACAGGAATCTCAAGTCATGATCATTTGCTTCAAGTAACTTGCATAATTAGTGTTGCAGCTGAGAAGCAGTAATACCATTTATTCCAAATTGTTGGTACATGAAATGAATGAATGATGAATGAAGGAGGGTCAATGGACCACCTGCCTTTGTAGGCTATGTGGGGCCAACTGCAAAATCACTCAGACTGTTTAGAGTATGAGCAAGTAGTCTCCATTTTGCGAGATATTCGCCTTGTGTGAATCCCATAGGGAGTAGGCTTGTTCAGGAGTACGAAGCGCTGCATGAGCGCTTCATGTTGACAGTTGAGCGCTATTTCCCTCTCCTGAACACCTAAGGCTTGTTCAGGAGTACAACGCGCTGCATGAGCGCTTCATGTTGGCAATGAGCGACTTTTTTGGAAATTATCTCCCTTGCCGCCGCTTGGCGGCGCGTCGGCTCCAAGGGGCTTGGTTGGTACACAGGACAAGTTCTTTCGCTTAGATTAGACCTGAGTGTTCGAGGTTTTTTAATTGTTTTCTTGCTGTCGCTTTCAAATCTGTTCACAGTACTAGGCTGGCTGGTTTACTTAGATGTGATTTTTTTTAATGCGTGCTAGCTGATATTAGGTTTAGAGCTTGAATTTTCAATGATATTACGCTTACAACTCCAGTGTTCGAACCAATGAAAACCACGGAAAGAGATGGCCGTTTCGTTCCTTGCATCTCATTGGCCAGCTTGTCATGAGGTCAGCCTGATCACGCGCTGACCTCATGACAGTTGTAAGCGGAAAAAGCGAGTTGTAAGCGTAATATCATTGAAAATTCAAGCTTTAAACCTAATATCAGTTAGCACGCATTAAAAAAATCACATCTACGCTTACAACTCGCTTTTTCCGCTTACAACTGTCATGAGGTCAGCGCGTGATCAGGCTGACCTCATGACAAGCTGGCCAATGAGATGCAAGGAACGAAACGGCCATCTCTTTCCGTGGTTTTCATTGGTTCGAACACTGGAGTTGTAAGCGTAATATCATTGAAAATTCAAGCTGTAAACCCAATATCAGCTAGCACGCATTTAAAAAAATCACATCTAAGTAAACCAGCCAGCCTAGTACTGTGAACAGATTTGAAAGCGACAGCAAGAAAACAATTAAAAAACCTCGAACACTCAGGTCTAATCTAAGCGAAAGAACTTGTCCTGTGTACCAACCAAGCCCCTTGGAGCCGACGCGCCGCCAAGCGGCGGCAAGGGAAATAATTTCCAAATAAGTCGCTCATTGAGCGCTCTTTGCCTCTCCTGTAGTGCAGCGCTTCACTTGTTAAAGGGGAGGTAAATCTTCTGCGCCCCATGTTGTGTTGATAGACGCGAAGAAAGTGTTTTCTTTGCCACATACATCGTTTATGCACGTTTAAATGTATTCTGCATGAATAAAGTCCACTACTGTGTCATCCTTACTTGCCATTACTCGCACATACAGAGCGCTTGGGTCAAATAAAGCCCGTCCAAGTCCCAAAATGATGTTTCTGAGGGTTATTTTACGCATCGACGGCAAAGATTTATAACCTATAATCTTTGTCGACGGCCAGTGCGGGATCGAAGACGCCATTTTGAAAATGATGCAAAATCGTCTGATCATCTCGGATTGGTGATTCACAGCGCTGCTCAGCGCTGAGTGAATCACGCCCCAAAACTGCTGTTCAGGAGTGAATGATCACATCAAAGATTATAACCTATAATCTTTGATCACGAGCAGCGCTGAGCCTCCTGAACAAGCCTCTACAGATTTAGTGCAGCGCTTCACTTGTTAAAGGGGAGGTAAATCTGCGCCGCATGTTGTGTTGCTAGACGCTAAGAAAGTGTTTTCTTAGCCACAGACATCCTTTATGCAAGTTTAAATGTATTCTGCATGAATTAATTAAGTCCACTACTGTGTCATCCTTACTTGCCATTACTCGCGCATACAGAGCGCTTGGAGCAAATAAAGCCCGTTCCATTCCCAAAATGATGTTTCTGAGGGTTATTTTACGCATCGACGGTTAGTGCAGTCAAAGATTATAGGAACCTATAATCTTTGGTGCAGTATCGAAGACGCCATTTTGAAAATCGTGTGAATCACCTCGGAACTGTTATGCACAGCGCTGCTTAGCGCCGAGTGAATCACGCCCCAAAATTGCTGTTCAGGAGTGAAACACGTGCAGCGCTTTGCAGCGCTGCGCATCCTGTGAGTCTATTTCTCTTCCCAACCCACAGAGGAATGAGGTCCACAAAACGATGTCTTGCTCAGTGCATGAATGATTGTATTAAGTTAAATCACTTCCCCATTAGCCTCTCTATGAAGCACTTAACAGGGGCAGTATTGCAGGAAGAAATGTAATAAGACCAAGTTGGGAATTACATTTAATGACAAAATCAGTCACTCTCATTTTGGACACACTTGTCCTGTGTTCCAAAAGAACAATGCAAAGGAAATAATACTGGAAACATGTCCACAGGGAGAGAATTTCCTTTTCACCATCTCTCATTAGTGTAAACTGCTACTCAAACACAGAACTAAAGCAATTAAAAAACACACACACAAAACATGACTTGGATGAGGAAATACATAAAGTCTGAGGTGCAATACATGCACACTACACTCAGCATGACACTTATCCCCAAGGGAAAGAATCCTGAGGAATAAGACTATGTTTAACAAGAGAAACAAAAGCCGGAGGGGTGGGGAGTGGGGGGGACGGGGGTGGGGTGGGTGGGTGGGGGAAGAGACAAAGGCCTAGGGATGAAAAATGAAGTTAACAAAAAAGTCAACATCCATTCAGGATTATGTAGAAACCAAACAAAGAACACAAGATGTAGAAACAAAATTAGCTTAACTTTTAAAACGTGTCAAACAAAATATATTTCACTCCTCTAACAAGATATCTGTCAAGTTAAATGTCTACTAGTTAATGACAGTTCAACATTTCAAATGCAATCTGGTGAGAAAATCCAACTATAGTCAAACAACAACTTGTCATAGCCATCTCTAGGTGGCCATGAACAATTATGATTATGATGATGATGATAACAACAATACTGAAAATAATAATAATAATGATGATAAGAATACATGTAATATTAATGATAATAACAGGAGAACAACAATAATCATAAATACAACAAAACAACCTTTGCAAGAGTAACAGAAATACAACCTTCATATTCCAGTGAAGGCTACCGGGACTGAAATCAAAAACATCAGAAATCAAATATGAAATAGTATTGTGACTGCCAATAGGATCAAAACACAGCCTTGTATAGGCGTACACATCATCCACTTTTGGTGCAAAAATAAACTTGGAGGAAATTAAAGGTAACCACAGGTTTATCAACTCCAGACACAAAACCAGCCAACCACCTTTTCAGAACTGCTCGTTTGCATTTATTGCAGGTAGGTTGCATAAACAAATGTACATACAACATTGTTTGCCAGGTGGGTAATAAAATAATTGCAAAAACAAAGTACCAGTATCAATAAATGACACTATTCTTCATTATGACTCAAAACATCACTGCTGTTCTCCAGAACTATATACCAGTCAGAGGGAATTGAATGGCTGCTTCTGGGTTTCTTGTAAGTGATCTCCGTAATCATACACAATATCATATCAGCCGATTCTTGTTTTAAAAAATCAGTTTCAAAAACCAAACACTGTCTGCTGTTGTGTCCAAAGTTTTAAACTGATGTCTGTTCGAAGCTGATAACTACTTTAATTAAAGACCAAAAAATCCTGCTGATAACCTTTGACTAGTAAGTAGTATATTTACCTCCTGTTTCGGAGATCATGTCTATCTGGTCAATGCTCGTCAGCAAAGTAGCTTGACAATCACTAAGTTGTCAATGCTAACATATCATTACACACAGCTTGTGGAGAATGGCAAACATGAGCACACATTTGAGTGAAGTATTCATAATGGAATCATGTTGGTTGTGCAGCAATGCACTTAAGGTTCACACTTCCATGATGCGAGTGGCTTCTGCTTACACCAGATCCAACAGCTTCCCCAAGACAGAGGCACCAAGGGAGACTACTTAGCTCCCCTCAACATCCACTCAAAAGACTCATCCACTCATAACATGAAGTACCATCTTGCCCAACAACCAGAACAGAGTCTGCTGGGATCACATTTTCATCAGGGGCTACCGAGTTTTCTGTGAGGAGTGCCTCTTGCAAGCACTTGCATTACCCAGCTCCGGTCCAAGAAAGCTTTTTGCCACGTGAGCACTCAATGCAGACTCTACTCCCTGAATGCTTTAGCCAGCTTTTGACACATGTTGATAACTAACTGGCATGGCAAACACAGATGTGGACATGCGGTCCAGAACTCGGACTACATCTACCAAAAGCTCATTCAGCAGAAGCAATCCATCTCACACATCCTTCTGAGCTCCATATACAATATACAGTAACAAGACTACATACACATCTTGTGATACATGAGAATCAACACACATGAGCCCATCCTGATGTACAAATATTTCTCTACTTCAGACAAACCACAAAAAAAGGTGGGTGGGGGTAAATATCAACAAGAAAATTTGTGAACGTTCCCTTTCTTATTGCTAAAAAGGAGTTGGGTTGCATTAATCTTCATAACAAGCTCTAATTACTTGCATTTTCAAATTTGAAACTTTGGTCGCTTGAATAACTGCAAAAATGTCTCTTTCCAGGGTACATGTATTACATATATACATACTCCTGTGACTGAGACACCAAGCCATAAAATAAACCTCACTATCCAGGAAATCGTTCAAGTGCCAATAATGGTTTTCCTCACTTTGATCACTAGTCATTTAGACAGCTGGATGTATTCTACTTAAATTTTATCTTGATGTGGGGAATGGATGGATGGAGTTTTACGGCCTATCAGCCTTAGTAGGCTATATAAGGCCCATCACTAAAACAGTTTAGAGTGAGCGCAAATCAAGTCACGATGTCCCTATTTATTTGCCTCGTACGAATCGTGTAGGGAGACGTGGTGGATCTATTCTGACCCCCAACCCACAGGGGGATGCTGTAGGGAAGATCCTATTATAAAATGAAAAAGCCTCATGACATTGACCATGGACCAATGCTGGAGATAGTCCCACACCCATAGTCTACAGGCAGGAGTATGTAACACTGCATCACAAACGCAAAGGAATCATTACTCGTATATATATGTACAACAACACTCAGTGATATGCCAGTTAAGATCTGAGAGTTCACATCAAATGCCACTTCTCACATGCAGAACTCAATACCAACTCAATACAATTACCACCAACCGACTTGGCCTTTTCCTATCCTTTCCATGGACGAAACATTTACTTGGAACAATACCAACAGTCAACAACAAAATACAACTCTCCAGGCACCCAAAGCCTGGTTCTCACTTCAAACTCTCAGTCTCGGCAACAAAAAACACATCTCGCCTGCCTCTGGGCTTCCTACTTGACTACCCGGGGACTGAGAACCTCTGACCAATTCAGCACCACATTGTCCTCTGCCTGTGCAGTGGAGAGAATTTCATCACCATAGACCAGGTCAAACTTGCCAGGGCGTTTGGGCTGCTGCATGGTGGTGTGCAAAGGCTTCAGCATGACCTGATTGCTGCTTGGATAGAAGGCGAGGACCTGCGCTTCACGGTAATCTGACACCTCTGGTGTGTAGGTGTCACTTGAGAGTTCCAGCACCTTGTAAGCAATTACAGTTCCAGGAGAGGGGACTTCTTTGAGGAGTGGACATTTGTTGTAGTCCCTAGGAATCTTCTTTGGTGTTCTCCCAGCATATGTAGTGTTGACACTAGGGTAGTCTTCATCCTCCTCATCAACATCAACCTCTTCTTCACCATTGGTTTGTTCTTCCTGAGAGGCAGAGTCAAAAGATCTGGAGAGTTTCTTCCTAACGTGGGCATCCATCTCCACATCCATCACATCTTCACAGTCCTCACTCTTTGCCTCTGTGTAACTGCCATCCAAATTTTCAGAGCTGTTGTGTTCAGTTTCAAGGGACTGTGCAGAGTGATCAATCGGGTTCAGCTGCTGGTAAAATTCATTGGAGACGAACTGAGTGCTGGGTGAGGACACCCTGACTACTACAGACTTGTGCGTGACTCTGTCATTGAGCTGATGAGCTTTGGAAAGTGGGTAAGGTGTAAGCTGATGCACATTGTTCCCATGTGGCTCACGGACGAATGTTGCGACTCCATCTTTCCCTACCATCTTCCTGCATTCCACAGGGGCAGATGGAACAGGAGCAGGAATCTTGAACTTGAACTTGGCAGCAGTTTTTGGCATGGGATTGTCTGGCTTTGTCTTCCTCTGGGGCAGGCTGCTTTCATTCCCTCTGTCTGCAGTAGCACTGGTGGAAGCAGCCTCAGGCTGCAACTCGGGAGTGAGAGACTTAGCTCTGGGTGTCGATTTCTGGACCACATCTGCATTTTTCACAGCCTTCAGACCAGGAGATGGAGTGAAGCTGGTGGATGCTTGGGGGCTTTCTGCCTCTTCACCCTCAGAGTCCGAGTTGAAAACAACCCGTATATTGGCAGGCCGCTTGTGTCGAGGCAGGTTCAGGGAAGGACTGGGGATGGTGGCTGGTGCCTGTGTCTGGGCTGGCTCTTCCCCAGGTGCTTCCAGCACCTTCTTTCCATTCCTGCCAGCTTTTCGCTTCCGCCGCCTCACTCTCTTCCTCTTCACGTTTCCATTCTCAGCAGCTGAGATCTCATCTTCTCCAGAGACAGCTTCCTCTGTTTCTTCTTTTTCAGGCATAGCACTTTGTTCTGAGGTCAAGGTGCCATTCTCACAATCCTCTGCTGAGCGTAATGCTTCCAGGAAACTTCCAACAGATAGCTTGCGGTTTGGATTCAAATTTCTCTTCTTTGGGGAGGTTTTGGGTTTTTCCTGGACATCTGAGACTTCAACAGGAGTGCTCGTGCGGACAGAGTTCTTCTGTCTCTTATTGTCACTGTTCCCATCACCTTTTCCATTCACAGAGTTGCCTGGCGCCACATAGTCCTGGAAGGCATTCTCTGTGACCAGTCCACTTTCAGTGCTTGATCCTGGTCTATCCATGTCTACATTCAGCCGAACTCTTTTCTTTGGTCTTTCCATCTCTGGCTCTTCCTCATCATGTCTCACCAGGCAACCTTTCCTTTCTGTGCTGTGGACTGGTCCATCTTCCTCGGTGTCCATGGGCGAATCACTCTTCTTCTTCTTTTTCTTCTTCTTCTTGCGGCTGCCAGATGGGTTTTCACTGGTATCATTGGCAGCTTCCTGAGCATTGTCTTCATGCTGGCCTTCCTCAGAGACACCAGGCTCTGTTTCCTCATTCCATTCCACCACACTGAAAAACAGTATGACCTTTATCAGCAGGGGAAAGAACTAAGCAAAACTAAATCTTCATACCTCTCAGTCTCAGTCTATATCAATTAAAAAGTGGCCCCTGATGGCAATTCTCAAAAGGAGCTGTGATCAGAAATGAATAATTTCTAACAATGTTTTAACTTTTACTGCCTCAGTGTCTGACGATGAAGAAACTGTATAAAAAGAAAGAAAAGGAAATAAAATAAAATAAAATGCATGCACATTCAGTTATCACACACACACACACACACACAAACACACACACACACAAAACAAACAAGTTGTTTTTAAGTTAATTTTAGTTGCTATTTTTAGGAGCCCAGATTGTGTGTGCAAATTCGTGTTTGTGTGTAGGCAGGTTTCAGGATATTGCATACTGCAGTTTCCCACTACACCCAATCATTCATAAAAAATAAAAAGTCAACCAGGGGCCCAAAAACAGTTTGCACAAAGAGTTCAACTTTTTTTCTACCTAAAACAGTAAAAAAATGTATATGAACATACTTATTTCCAAAGTTATTGATGTTCAAAGACGCTATATCCTGAAACCACAAAAAATGCTTTTACAACTTCAGTGCATCATAACTGCTACAAAATGTTGTTTGGAAGCAACCAATGACAATCATCTTTAACATACACTATGTACACCTTAAGAAAAGTAGTAAACTTGCAATAAAAGTGACAACATTGATCAGAAGGATGGTTGACAGATAAATGACGCTAAATTTAGAATAATTCTGTCTTTACCGTTTCCTGTATACCTCAGGAGTCATCACTAGATAAAGAAATCATTCTAAAATTGAAAACCAAACATCTATAAATCATATCCACACAACAGATAGATATTTGACTCAATCACAATGACATGGGTGGACTCAAACGAACCCCCCCCCCCCCCCCCAAATTCAAAAACGGGGTCAAACTCGCAGTTACTTGCTTCAAGGAAAACAATCCCAAACTTCTTCAATTTCAGTACAACCTAACTTATGGCCATAGAAAAGCAATCAGAAATGCATACATGCAAGCTTTAAGGGGGCACACAGCCTTTGCTACTTCGTAAAAAAATCATCAAAAATCAAGTTTTGAGTTTAACACAAATGAAGTCTGGAGAGTCTCCACAACACATTTGCATTGTAAATTTAAAAAACAAACATCTACAACTAATTTACCAAAAGTGTGTGTGTGTGTGCGTGCATGCGTGTGTGAGTGAGAGAGAGAGAGAGAGAGAGAGAGAGAGAGAGAGAGAGAGAGAGAGAGAGAGAGGAGAGAGAGAGAGAGAGAGAGAGGAGAGAGAGAGAGAGAGAGGAGGGAGGGAGGGAGGAGAGAGGAGAGAGGGAGGAGAGAGAGAGAAGGGGGAGGAGGGAGGAGGGAGGGAGGAGAGAGAGAGAGGAGGGAGGAGGAGAGAGAGAGAGGGAGAGAGAGAGAGAGAGAGAGAGAGAGAGAGAGAGAGAGAGAGAGAGAGGGAAATCTGTTAGCGTGTGTCGCTGTGTCGATCGTGTGGTGGTTGAACATTGCTGACAGATACAGCAAAACTCGACCAAAAGGCACTAAAAACGGTGAAACGTGTTTCTGCGATGCTCTGTTTTGAGGTAGGGTAGTGAAATCGGCGTACTCAGCACCTGCGTACTCTTGACCCAACACCCCCTGCGAGAGCATTCCAAACTGCTGAGCAGCGGTTGAGAGACAACGGCATTCTAAAAATAGCTTGAGCGAGAGGGGTGCCGCAACAGTGGACTAGCCCAATTTTAAGCTTAGTTTAGGGTTGCGAACGTTAGGGTTGCGAACGCTACGGACAGACAGATGAAATCGCCTTGGCTCGAGAACAAAGAGATCGAAACTTCGTGAACTAAGCTATCCCGCATGTTCTATGGCGCCATTCTAACCTGTGTAGAGCGTGTAAAACGTCACATTCGGTTTGGAAAGATGTATTATACACAAGAAAAGCGAAGTTGCGAACGTTGATCACGCGGACAGAAACGAGTCGGCAATCTGTAAGAAAGATCCCAGAGCCGTATTTTACCTTCAATTGGTGTGCTTGCCGGCTTTTATCAAAACTACACACCACCAAACATCGATTTCATCCCCCCAAAAGATCAAGAATGGCATTTTAGGTGGAGAAAATAGCCATTTATTTATCATCAGAGTAGCGCGATTTAGCGGACAGACAGCTTCCGGTACTTCTTATTTTCTTCTTTTACTTCGATTTCTACCAAACTTAAGCCCGCCCCTTCGTGTTTCGTGACATTGATATGTAGGTGGAACCGTTATTTAAACGACTTGACCATCCGATATTACGTTAAAGGTCCTGACTTCTGTTTTTATTACATTGACTCGAGGCATATGCAGGCCAGGAAGGAAATTGCGTCTGTCCGGATTTTAACGTTCACCACCAATCACACGCTCACAAAGTCAACAAAAACAACATTGATGAACAAACCATGTATAATTCTTAATTTAGAATAGCTGCTTTTTCCATTTGGTTGACAAAAAGAAGTCAAAATTGGTACAGTTTGTAAAAAATTCCCGACTTTTCTCAGCCATGTTCTCAACACTACCAGATTGTGAAACCTGCCTGTATCTCTTTCACTGAGAATGTTTATTTACATCAATAAAGCTCATACAAAAGATTGGGCAGCACAGTTTGTTTTTTGCATTCAATATCTTATCTATTTTTATCTGTATTTTTTCATGATATTAAAAAAGTTTAAGATTGGCCCCCAAAAATAGGGTTGGTCAGGTTCCTGTAAGTTAGTGTAACCACAACTATCTTTTGGGGATCTTATCGCTGCAAATGTCACTTGCCCTCCATGCCTTAGGTTCCAAAACACACACACACACACACACAAAACAGGATATTTAATAGCAACAACTGCAATTAAGTCTAAAGATATACCACAGCTGCAGTATTTATGTCATGCCGTTTCCGCATTCTAGTAGTAGTAGAAGTGGTTGTTTCGGAAAGGTGGTCTCTTTCTTGAGGGGTCCTAATATATATGATAGCTTGTGTAGAAACTGGACTGGCGTGAGTTTCTAACAGGGCCTTTACTCCATGACTGGACAGTGCTTACAGCAATCACTAGTGTGCTCACAGTGGTCACTCGTGCTGCATAGGCTGAGCCTCAACAGGGCTCCTAGTCCTAGTCCTACAGCCTCCCTTGCGCTCTCAGCTCCCAATGCCATTATTCTTGCATGCATACCCTTTAAACAGTCTGTGTGCCTGGATTCTGGAATCTACACTCTACAGGGCTACTCTTGCACTAACACATAGATCTGTAGTATATCACCTCACCCCCCCCCCGCCCCCACCCCCCCCCCCCCCCCCCACCCCCCCCCCCCCCCCCCCCCCCGCGCCTCCCCCCGCTACCCAGTGGCCAGTTTGCTACTGCGCATCACACACTACATTCACAACACTAGTAGAAGTAGTACATGTAGTAATGAATGAATGAAAGAATGAACGAGTGAATGAATGAATGTTGGTTGGTTTTCCGGTCTATCGGCCTCTGGCTCTGCAGGCTACGTTCCACTGACTACACATTCACAAGAGCTGGCAAAACAAGATCAAGTCAAATATCAATCATTGTTCTTAGTTATTCACCCTAATTGAGCACCTTAGAATTCAATGACAACTGAATGTACTATGGCATATAATAACCTTCATGCGTAGAGTCAGCTAGCTTACTGTCCCTGCATGGAATACCAAAAACTGAATGCTGTTGCTCGTAATGCGCATACCTGACGTCTATTTCATCCCCATCTCGCAGTAGGCTGGAGCTCTCCCACGATGGTAGAATAGCTTTTCCCATATAAAGCTGAATGACTGACGCATACGGAATGAAGCTGAATTTAATTTTTTCTTCAAAATCTGACACTGTGGCATGGAGGTTGTAGTCAAGCAGCGTCCATTCGGGGGTTCGGTCGGTCTCGTGAAACACAAGCATCACACGTGCACCTCCCGTAGCGGCCATTTTGCTTTAGCCACACCACGCGTTGTCGTAAAAGTAGCAGTCCCGCCTTCTCTGGTCAAAAAATAATCTGTAAACAATGACATGGCATAATTATAATGCTAAGTAATTTTCACGTATGATGCAATATCATACTCTTTTATTGTCAAATATTTAATTCTGCAACATTTGTTAGTATTGCACATTTGGCACGACATACGATACGTGTGGCGCAGTACCCACATGGTGCCTTGCGTGTGTGGGTAGAGGACTCCATTTAATCTACCTCGTAAATATTGCTGGCTGAAACTCCGCTGATTGCTGTCACTTGCCAGGTAAGCATTAATGTCGTTTGTTGGTGGAATTTTATAGTCGTATATTCGGAAAGATAATGTGTAATCTATTATTTGATGAGGTTCTCTATCCACTTCGTAAACGCGACTTCTAGTTCTAGTTCTACTCGGCCTGGTGACAGCGATACTGCACCGAAAAGCAAAGATCAAATCATAAAACGGAGACAGATGCTTGCTTAGAACAGCTTAAGATGTGCTGGCTCTTCTGCTCTCTCAATGAGCTAGATTTACACCAACTAACATTTATTAGTGAAGTCTCGTCCGTTTCAGTTTCCGTTTGCTGCTAACAGCTTAGAATAGAATAGAATAGAATAGAATTCTTCGGCTTGCTTAGGCGTCCAGGGCCTATCGCCGATTCTGGTAGTTCTCTGGCTGTATTTTTATTGTTCTTATGGATAAAGAAAAAAATTAGAGAGAAAAAAAGGCCTAATTGCTGTGCATCATCTGCGCCAGTGGTTCCTCCAGCTTGAACATATATCCTTGTAGATGCTTGTCCACTCTGTTCTTGAACGAGTTCAGGCTCGGTGCCTCAACTACGCTGTTTGGGAGGCTGTTCCACATGTTGATAACTCGCTGGGTGAAGAAATGCTGTCGTAAAGCCATATTGCATCGGTTTTTCTTGAGCTTGTAGGCGTGACCTCTTGTGACACTATTGTCATCGCAGGAAAACAGATTCTCTCCAATCTGATACATGCCGTGCGTATACTTGTACACTTCTATCAGGTCACCTCTAGTTCTTCTGTAGCACAGACTAGGGAGCCTCATCTTGACAAGTCTTTGTTCATATGTGAGATCCTTCAATCCCGGAATTATTTTTGTGGCCCTCCTCTGTACTCTCTCAACGAGTTTTTTGTCTCTTTCCAGATAGGGTGCCCATACTACATTTCCAAACTCTAGGTGCGGTCGTACTAGTGCTATGAACAGTAGCCTCATGGATTCACAGTCCAAGTGTTCGTATGATCGCCGGATGAGACCCAATAGTCTATTTGCTTTGTTAACCTGCGTTTCAATGTGTTGGGAGAACTTCAGCTCACTATCTATCTGCACTCCCAGGTCCCTCTCCACTCTAGTCTCTTCAAGCGTCACCCTTTCTTGACTGCCATGTTTTCTCATTTCATATTTTCTTTTAGAGCTTTCTAAAGAGCACCAATTATTATAGGTTACCTATAAAAACCGCTGGCGCTGAACCTCCAGGTTTTGGCACACACAAAAATTGGGTTCAAACCCGCAATCTCTCGAGAAAAGAGGCTGGGAAAAACACACACAAAAACACAAAAAACAGGTCGGGTTCGAAAAAAGTTTCAGCGCGGATTCGAATCCGTTCACGCATGACCTAACGTTACAATTGTCCAGCGCTTTACCATCTGAGCCATTCATTTGGCAACTGACGTTACTACGTGTTTGTAAAGGAATTATAACGTTCTTTTCTGTAAACTCCCTCGCTTCATATTTTGCACTGTAAATTGTATAAAAATGGATGATAGTTCATGAAATTTGAGTGGTCTTGTACATTTTAGGATACTTAAGGTCTATTTCTGCCAAGTTTATTATCGATTCACTGCCATTAGGCCAAGCCAACAGACTACCAGTACCAAGTTGTTGCGCTTAAGTCAGGACAGACAGAACGAACGAACGAACTTTATTTTACAAGGGTAGTAAATTAGGCAGTATTGCCTTTCTTACTTACATTCAGCCCTTGAGGCAAAATATTCAAATGTGGTAAGAGAGAGAGAGAGAGACAGAGACAGAGAGAGAGAGAGAGAGAGAGAGAGAGAGAGAGAGAGTGAGAGAGAGAGGGGGGGAGGGGAGCTGGGAAAAGGGGAGGAAGGGAAGAGAGAATGAGAGTAAGAGGGTGGGTGGGAGAGAGAGAGAGAGAGAGAGAGAGAGAGAGAGAGAGAGAGAGAGAGAGAGAGAGAGACAGACAGACAGACAGAGAGTGAGAGAGAGAGGGGGGGGGGGGGGAGGGAAGCTGGGAAAAGGGGAGGAAGGGAAGAGAGAATGAGAGTAAGAGGGTGGGTGGGAGAGAGAGAGAGAGAGAGAGAGAGAGAGAGAGAGAGAGAGAGAGAGAGAGAGAGAGAGAGAGAGAGAGGGGGAGAGAGAGAGAGAGAGGAAATTGCAAGCCGCCGAATGTTGCAGATTTCTATTCTTGCTAGCGTCGAAAGACACGCGGAAACGGAAAAGATAACTCTGTTTGACTCGATTTCGATTCGACTAAGCATTTCCGTCCGCTATTCCGTCAATTGACCTTTGAGTGAGGCAGTTTTTGAGATATATATCAGCTTTTAAGTGGGACTGAATTTCAGATCGTACATGCAAATGACGTCATGCTATCAATGACGTCAAATTTGGCTTTGCCGTCAAATGTCATTTCAATAATTTTTAGACCGGTAATTTCGAGAATACGACCTTAGAAAACCACTTTCTCTTCAAACCTCGATTCTGAAAATTTGATACATTCAATCGGACCTAACTTCCAGCCAGTGTGCAAAATGTCAAGGAAATCCGTCCAGTAGTTTTGGAGAAATGAGCCGTGAAGTCGGGACAGACAGACAGACAGACACACAGAAAATCCTTCTTCCTCCTTCTCCAATGTTCTCTAAATTATTCATTCTCGCATGGATTCTATATGTGCACGTCCATGATATTGCCTAACACTAGGTGGGACATACCTACTGAAAAATAAACCAAAAGCTATTTACATGTACTGCTGTTGTCTGGAAGCCTCAGTCTTTCCTGAGTGGGCCTAGTAATTTTTGTAAAAAAAAATGTCTTGTGGTTTTCACACAATTTAAGAAATAAAACATGATCCGCAAGCCATGATGTAAGTAACATGGTTTCCACCTTGCATTCTTTAAACACTCTTTTAACAATAGTTAGCCAAGAATTTATATGTAGATGTTTGCATTTGATGCCAAATAACCTTCTTATTAAGAAAATATTTTTTTTTTTTGGATAGAGTAGATCGAGTGATACTTATGAGGAAACCGTAACTTACGCAAAACACACATAATGCAGTTTTTACTGTATCAAAATGGAAACAAATTTTACAAAAAAGGTAATGGAAATCAACACCTATGCAGTCCTTGTTCTAGCTTATGAAATGTATATGCCTGTACTACAGAACACATTTCAAATAATTAAAGAATATTGCGTAAGTTACATGGAAACCAAATCATGAATGCGCACTTCCAGTCATTTTAGAACACAATTTTCTGGAGATGCGCACTCTAGTATCCTAAGAAAGGGAATATATAATGACACACTAAAGAAAAAAACCCAAATAAATGACAAACACAAAATTTTAGTTGGCATGATTTAATTTTTCGTTTCATTCAAAATAAATTTCGCCGCGCCGCCCAAGCTTCGGCTCCGTCATTACTTCAATGACATCAGCCATGGTAATGGTTGAGTCATCTTCAGCCAGGGGGTATGTATAATAACTCTGGCTGGCTTTGTTTCGGAGGAAGGTCACATCTAGCTTCCCCTCGTCCAACATCCTCGTCACTACGGCCATGAAGATCTTGCCCTGGTCGCGTCGTCCACTTGCCAGACCTGTTTACTCTACGCATTGAGCGTAGTAAACTACGCATTTGCATACTATACTACGCAACTACGCAAGTCTAGTGTTTCCTACGCAAACGGTATTGTTTCGGCTACGCATATCACAATCCGCAATTTTCATCATCTCGCTTGACAGATTTTTTTCCGACCCATGTTTTACTGCCAACCCTCCTGCCACGGCCATCCAGCAGGCGCTGAATGGGCTGTTGAAGCGAAACTATGTATCTCTACGGGAGGACACTGGTCACCTAGGCATCCCGCAGCGCACGGCCTGTTCCCAGGGCTGTTTAGTGTAGCCGCGCTTCTACATGATACTGGAGTAAGAAGTGGGTCAGGCAATCTTAAAAATAACATTTGCAGGGAGGAGCGTGCCTGGTGCTTGTCTCTCTCTCTCTCTCTCTCTCTCTCTCTCTCTCTCTCTCTCTCTCTCTCTCTCTCTCTCCTCGGCCTCTCTCTCCTCACCTCTCTCTCCTCACCTCACAACTCTTACTCTCATTCTCTCTTCCCTTCCTCTCCTTCTCCAGCTCCCCACCCCCCTCTCTCTCTCTCTCTCTCTCTCGCTCTCGCTCTCTCTCCTCTCTCTCTCTCTCTCTCTCTCCTCTCTCTCTCTCTATCTCTCTCTCTCTCCCATGAATATTCTCCTCAGGCTGAATGTACGAAAGGCACTACTGCCTAATTCACTACCCTTGTAAAATAAGTTCCTTCGTTCGTCTCTCTCTCTTCGTCACTCTCTCCACTCTCTCTCTCTCTCCTCTCTCTCTCTCTCCTCATCTCTCTCCTCTCTCTCTCTCTCTCTCTCCCCACCCCCTCTCTTCTCCTCTCTCTCTCTCTCTCTCTCTCTCTCTCTCTCCTCTCTCTCTCTCTCTCTCTCTCTCTCCTCTCCCTCTCTCTCTCTATCCCTCCTCTCTCTCTCTCTCTCTATCCCTCTCTCTCTCTCTCTCTCTATCCCTCTCTCTCTCTCTCTCTCTCTCTCTCTCTCCCTCCTCTCTCTCTTCTCTCTCTCTCTTCTCTCTCTCTCTCCTCTCTCTCTCTCTCTCTCTCTCTCTCTCTCCCTCCCTATCTCTCTCCCTCCCTCTCTCTCCCATAGTTTCGCTTCAACTAAGCAGCCGGATTTAGCGGTCAAGGGGGAGGTAACTCTTCACTTGCATTGCCTCTTTGTATGCAAACCAAGGAGTACTATATGATGCAAACCAAAAGCTGCATTTTTGCAATTGTTGGTCAGCGCAAAAAATACGCACAGTTTTATAAAAATACGCTTATCTGAACCAGTGAGTACGCTGAGGCAAAATTTGGGGTACCCAGGTCTGTCCAGGGCCCGACGCTGATGTTGGACACAAAAGTGACAAAAAGTAACGCGTCCGGGTTTAGGTGAAACTCCCCGGACAGGCTAAGTCAGTCAGGCGGGGTGGTGGGTGCGGCCTAGGCTGAGCGCTATCAGTAAAACCCGAAAAAAAATTTAAGTAACAAAAATGTTATGGTTTTTTAGGCGTTTTAGGACAAAAGAATCAAAATGGAATTAAGAACTTTTGACCCAAAAAATCCCGCAATAGCGATCCCCCGCAATAGAAAAACAAGAAGGGCAAAGCCCATACGACTCACATGCTTGACCTTGACCTTTATATGACCTTGACCTTCAGGTGACCTTCAAGGTCAAGGTCAAACAACTAAACCTACCAATGACATCATACACTAAGAAATGATTTACACATTTTTTCCTACCAAAAAAACGTGACCTTGACCCAAGGTCAAGGTCATCCAAGGTCATGCAACACAAAGCTCTTAATTCAAGGCATAGGAAGCACAATGGTGCTTATTGGCACTTTCTACCATGAGATATAGTCACTTTTAGTGGTTCACTACCCCATTTTGGTCACATTTCATAAGGGTCAAAGTGACCTTGACCTTGATGATATGTGACCAAATGTGTCTCATGATGAAAGTATAACATGTGCCCCACATAATTATTAAGTTTGAAACAGTTATCTTCCATAGTTCAGGGTCAAGGTCACTTCAAAATAGGTATACAATCCAACTTTGAAGAGCTCCTGTGACCTTGACCTTGAAGCAAGGTCAACCAAACTGGTATCAAAAGATAGGGCTTGCTTTGACCTATATACCACTTGTAGCTAAGGTCGCCATTCTCAATAACGTGGGAGAAAATTGGGAAAATGTGAAAAATGACTGTTTTTGAGACCACATTTATGGCTCCTGTGACCTTGACCTTGAAGCAAGGTCAAGTCACTATGTATGTTTTTTGAGGCCTTGTCATCATACACCATCATGCCACATTTGGTGTTGATAGACCTAATAGTCTCCGAGAAAAATCCAACGTTTAAGTTTTTTACGGACGCCCGGACGGACGCCCGGACGCCCGGACGGACGGACGACACGGCTCAGTACATAGACTCACTTTTGCTTCGCATGTGAGTCAAAAAACGAAAAAATTTCAAAGTTTAAAAATAAGTAACAAAATTTATGGGTTTTTTTTGCGTTTTAGGAGAAAAGAATCAAAATGGTCTTAAGAACTTTTGACCAAAAAATAGCAATAGCGCGCCCCCCCCCCCCCCCGCAATAGAGAGCCGACCCCGGAAATTCTACACATTCAATTACAAAACTACACATTTCTTCACTTTTGCTCACACAAACTACACATGCAAAGTTTTAGGGGTAAACAGGTCTGACTTGCTGGGATGACTAGCACTCTGACAAAGACACCAGGTGCTCTGGTGAAAGAGAGAAAAAAAGAAAAGAAAACACATTTTTAATATATAGAAAAGAAACAAAAAGAATGTAAAGATTAGAAAAATGGGAAGATTGAACATAAATTTATAATTTATGCAATGGAATATCTGGATTACATAATTTTGCTTCAGTGGAAATAGCTATCACATAGTCCTGAATTTGAACAGATTTAGGTTACCAAAAAACAGCAGCAAAAGAACTTACAACTTGTTCAGCAGGGCACCTGCGACATCTTGGGCTTGGTCTGCGGCACGAGGGGCAGCTGGGTCCAAGTCCACAGCCGGTGCATTGGCCTACAAACAAAATAAACAGTTATTTGTAACATCTTTGCAAGACATACATGTGGTACATTGATCCACTTTATGCTTTTTTATCTAAATAAGCTGATTAGTGCACTGCTGGTCATCGTAAAGATGGATCTACAAAAGCTACAGAGAGAATTTTCATACATTCCCTTCTGCACTCTGGCATCGACAGGGTGAGTTCGCAGTTAGCTGGGGCTTTCTCACCAACTGGAGCTTGTGTCTTGAAACAAAATAATTCCCAGTGTGAAACCTTTCCCACAGTCTGGCACTAACAGGAGCTGGAGTGGGAGTGTCATGTGGAACTCTGGCCCTGATAGCAATGTCAGCTTGAGTAATGAATGGATCCCTCCGTGGCGATTGACTACGTTAGTAAGCGAGAAACGAAAACAGCAATGCCAATGGCACTGACCATGTGCTTCGTTTCTTTGTTACCAACATGGCGATCACATACATTCATCATTATAAAAGGCATTATTATCATATCTGGCATAATGAAACATGAATTCAGTTATATGAAATCAAACGTGATGTGATCCTGACCAAATTAATTGATACGATAATCTCCTTCGCGGCGATCAAGTTTCGTAAGTAAGAGAGGAACTAAAACTGCAATGGCGCCGAGCAGTGTTTGGTTTCTTTGTAACCAGCGTGGCGATCACATGCGTATATCATTATAAAAGGTATTATTGACTCACATGCGAAGCAAAAGTGAGTCTATGTACTGAGCCGTTTCGTCCGGGCGTCCGGGCGTAAAAAACTTAAACGTTGGATTTTTCTCGGAGACTATTAAGTCTATCAACACCAAATGTGGCATGATGGTGTATGATGACAAGGCCTCAAAAAACATACATAGTGACTTGACCTTGCTTCAAGGTCAAGGTCACAGGAGCCATAAATGTGGTCTCAAAAACAGTCATTTTTCACATTTTCCCAATTTTCTCCCACGTTATTGAGAATGGCAACCTTAGCTACAAGTGGTATATAGGTCAAAGCAAGCCCTATCTTTTGATACCAGTTTGGTTGACCTTGCTTCAAGGTCAAGGTCACAGGAGCTCTTCAAAGTTGGATTGTATACATATTTTGAAGTGACCTTGACCCTGAACTATGGAAGATAACTGTTTCAAACTTAATAATTATGTGGGGCACATGTTATACTTTCATCATGAGACACATTTGTTCACATATCATCAAGGTCAAGGTCACTTTGACCCTTATGAAATGTGACCAAAATGGGGTAGTGAACCACTAAAAGTGACTATATCTCATGGTAGAAAGTGCCAATAAGCACCATTGTGCTTCCTATGTCTTGAATTAACAGCTTTGTGTTGCATGACCTTGGATGACCTTGACCTTGGGTCAAGGTCACATGTATTTTGGTAGGAAAAATGTGTAAAGCATTTCTTTGTGTATGATGTCATTGGTAGGTTTAGTTGTTTGACCTTGACCTTGAAGGTCACCTGAAGGTCAAGGTAATGTAAAGGTCAAGGTCAACCATGTGAGTCATATGGGCTTTGCCCTTCTTGTTTTGATATCTAGCATGAGGGAACATCAATTTAATTCTATGAAAACAAACATGATGTGATTCTGACCAAATCAATCGATGTGATAAGCTCCTCCGCGACGATTGAGTTTCGAAAGTAACACCAGAAACCAAAACCAGAATGGCGTTGATCAGGATAAGAAAGCACGGCCAGAGAAAAACTAGTCATGATATATTTATTCATAACCCATGAACGAAACTATTGAATTGTATTAATAAAAAAACTAATGTAGAATGCTTTACTTACCCAAATTGGATGAAGATGGTCGATCGAACGGATCAAACGAACTGAAAGCTTCGCACGTGTGTAGCAAAATGACGTACGTTACAGAAGGAAATGAAGGAAACGAAGCCTTCTCATTGGTCAAAAATCGCATGTACTATGACGTATCCTTCCATAAACGTGTTCATTGACTGCAGGATGACAAAAGCTTCCTTTGTAGCCGTTTCGAGTGCGGAAAAATATAGCAACACGTTTGGTACACGCGTACCTTCCGTAAGTAACGCATGGAAACGACCGACGCTGACCATTAAAATAGTCCCAAGAAATTGGTTAATACCAAAAGAAGAATTAAACTATGCAGTTGTATGAAAAACTAATGAAAGGAAAAGTAATTTGAACCTTCTCTTCAACACATTTATGTACACATGTTTGGTTTCGATTTTTTTCCTCTGAGCAAGGGTGGTGGAAACGAGAGTAACGAACGCATAGGTCTTTTTTATTTCGGTAGAACTACCTGTTTTTATTTTGTGGCGACTTTCCACTGAAATATGACTAAATTAATAATTGAACTTGAATTATTTCACACAATCTATACTTTGTAAGGTGAATTTGCACAAGATAACAAGCATTCAAAAGTGGCGTCGCAAAATGTCCCGTTTTTCGGCGCCATTTTTCCGCTTCGTACGAGTTTAATTATTTTTTTGTGAATCTCTGCAAAGCAAAACTATAAAAACTATTGGTCATAACATTACAAAAACATTTAAAGAACCCATATAAATTTGAAATATATGCATGCTGACTGTGTTAGATAGTTTTATTCAAGTGTCTTTACCCAGACCCCCAGTTTTTGATAGTGTTAGGCAATATCGTGGACGTGCACATATAGGACCCACGCTCCTGGAAACTCTACTTGCAAATGACGTCACGTTGTTAATGACGTCAAATATTACGCAATTTGGCCATTCCATGAACCCAGACCTGCCAAATGCTACGCTTTAGGCGTAGCATGCTACGCTTTCGACATGCTTGCTACGCTGCTACGCTTGCCCATAAAAACTACGCTTTTCCCGCGTGCTTGAACTTTTGACCGCGATGGAAAAATCCCCCCCCCCCCCCCCCCCCCCCCGCTTTCACGCCGCCAGTGCAGCTTATCGCGCCGCCTTCACAGCCTCATCTCCTCCCCCCCCCCCCGCTTTCACGCCACCGGGTCAGCTTATCACGCCAACCTCACAGCTTTATCTCTCCCCACCCCCCACCCCCGCTACGCCTATTCCTTCAATGCTACTCCAAATAGCTCTGGATGCTACCCCAGATAAAAAAATTCTATAGAAACTTCTATAGACTTTTGGTAAAGAATTCTATAGAAATTTCTATAGACATCTATAGATGATAAAGAATTCTATAGAATTCGTATAGAATTCTATAGAATTTCTATAGAATTCTTTACCAAAAGTCTATAGAAGTTTCTATAGAAATTTTTTATCTGGGTACTCTTTGGCATGATGGTGGGTTGGCAGGTCTGTGAACCGCGTATTTGGGGAGGCGCTCTGGGGTGTACGACCTTAAAAAACCACTTTTTCGTCAAGCCTCGATTCTGAAAATTTGATACATTCAATCGGACCTAACTTCCAGTTAGTGTGCAAAATCTCAAGGAAATCCGTCCAGTAGTTTTTGAGATATAAGCCGTGGAGTCGGGACAGACAGACAGACAGACACACACACACACACACACACTGACAGATAAAGTCTGTAGGACCTCCAGTAAACCTGGAGGGATAAAATAATCTTTGAGAGCACAGAGAATCCACACTTCCATCGTAGGAGTGAAAAATTCTTGCGAGTTTATCTAAAGCTATTCTGAGATAATATGCGTTCGCCACACTGCACACACAGTCGAAGCTGCTGTTGAGATAGCGTCTCGTAATTAAAATAGACTGCAGATGAACGTCGAACATACTATAGGGGAAAGCCAGGCATCAAGCTCCGCCTTTTTTAATTTCAAAAATCATTCTGTTCTATAAAAAGATACATAAATTAAACAGAGTAAACAAATTAAGGACACTAATATCCAATAATTGAATAAATCATACTGACTTTCTTTTGGTAACCATGAAACTAAATATTTTTAAACATTATTTATTATGGTGAACTTCATGCTCTTAGGCAATATTAGGACCCAGGAGGTTGGGGCATTTGGCCCCAAGCTAAAAAAACAAATTTTGGTACATTTGATCTCATCTAACACATAAAAGATAACTTATAAATGCATTGAATCACACGGGAGAAAAAACATATTTAAAATGTTTAATTTTTATGTAAATTTTTCTGCCAATGCAAACATGCAAGGCCTGAAATAACATGATGCAGCCCCCACTGCCCCATAGGGAGCCTCCGACAGCTCAAGACCAATCTTGGCTGTGTTACTTATTAGTGTAACACTGAGAGCCTAGCAGTCAGTAGACCATGACAATGAGATCATTCAGCAACTCTATCCTTATGCTGTATAATGTATTTGAAATGATATCAAAACAAATAAGAAACTGCCGACTCTATTTGAAGTCCACCACAAATTTGCACACCCATACAAAAATCAAACATGTTTTATATTGTAAAACTTTATCAGAGGCCACAGATAAGAGCTTTTTGCCTCAGGTTATATAGTGTTATAGTTTCTTGAGGCTTTTGACTTTTGTTCAAAAGAAATAGAATGCACAGACCATTGGAAAACCACCATTCCAAGTCCATCCCCACTTTTTGATGGAGTAGGGCAAACCAGCAAGCTGCATGTGATACATCCATAAAATAAAATATGGTCTCCATTTATTTCTTCTGATATTTTATTATGGCAGAAAACTTGCCTTGGTGGTTTAGGAATGCACTGATGCAGTTTTTGTGTTCTACTGTTGATCATGAAGTGCACATCAAATTTAGATCTATGCAAGTGAGATCTAAGGCTAGGCAAAGGTGTTTTTCTTTCTTTTAACATGGCAGCAAAAGAGTGGTGTAGAAAAAACTTGCACTGTGACTGACTGCTCTCCGACTGGGTCAGAACCACCCGTCTTTCTTAAGAGAAACTAACTCTGATTGGTTGAAACTCATTTTGGAAACAAGTTAAAAGAAACTGAAATTATGTTGGGTTTTTTCCATCAAGGTGGTCACTAATGCTCCATCATAGTCCATGGGGCTTAAATTAATGCCCTGCTTTCTCCTATATATATGCAAAGTCATAGATGCTGCTAACAAATGCTGAAACTTACCCGAACAATGGAATACGTTTCAAATCACCACAGAGCATTTTCAATATTTGTTCAATAAGACATGAGTAAGTGTATGATGGGTTTATTTTTTACTAACACAGCTTGTTGTTTGAATCACAATCTTGACATCTGACTGCTAGCATTGAACAATTTATGCGTGAAACAAAATCACGCTTCTTTGAGTGTCGTTTGAATGTTTAGATCATTTCTGTCATTGCTTGACTCTTTGTAGTTTGTTACTGCTTTTGGACAAGACAGAATGGCAGTGTCATCCATTGTGAAATTCCCCCGCAACTCTGAGAGGATCTCCTTTGGAGACATCTATGGTCTCAGCAGCAAACAGATTCCTACTGTCAGATCTGCCTTGGCAGAATATGCAGAAGTGAGTTGATTTCTTACCATTTTCTGTGGATGTGTTTATTGATAATGGTTTGCACCTGGCTAGAGGGTTACATCCTTGCAACAAAGAAAGCCTGTGAATTATATCCCAGAAGCATGTGAGGCCTCTGAGGGTATATGGACTTGAATAGTATGGTCTGTGTGCTGTGTTTGTGTGGGCCTTGAAAGTGTTATGCTTGCATTGGTATGCATATTGCACTGTACATTTTCATGATCTTGTTTCCCTTCCACCTGTGCTCCTTGCTCATCATTGTCCTCCTTCTCCTGTTAGTATCATCCTTGTCGTTATTCTTCTCTTTCTTTGTCCTGAGTGTCCAGGTCCTTATCTGCCTTGTCCGTCTGCTGCTCCTCCTCCTCTTGCTCCAGCTCCAGCTCCTCCTCCTCCTGAGTCCTCCTCCTCTTGCTCCTCCTGCTCCTGCTCCTGCTCCTCCTGATCCTCCTCCTGCTCCTCCTCCTCCTCCTCCTCCTCCTCCTCCTCCTCCTCCTCCTCCTCCTCCTCCTCCTCCTCCTCCTCCTCCTCCTCCTCCTCCTCCTCCTCTCCCTCCTCCTCCTCCTCCTCCTTCTCCTCCTCCTCCTCCTGATGCTGTTTCTCATTCTTCTTTTGCTTAGAACTGATTCTCTTCCTTTTTGCTTCTCCTCTTTCTTTTCCTGCTTTTGCTTCTCCTCCTCTTCCTGCTTCTGCTTCTCCTCCTCTTCCTGCTTCTGCTATGTGTTGCAAATTTCTTCTTTGAATGTTACCTTTCTCACAGAGCTGTCTATATTGGTCATCTTTAAAATGAAATTGCCTGTTGTAGGGGAAACGGCATGGATACAGCATCATTCTTCAGGCACTGTCTAACAAAGATGTTTCTGTAAGTATTGACCGTTACCCTGTTCTGTGATAGAGGAAGAGTTACTTGCTCAGAACATTAATTTAGAATATATAGATCATTAGATAATTTCTAATTGTGTTCTCTCATCTTCTTGGGAAAATGGAATATTCTCTTGTGGAGAAAACAAAAATAAAAATAGTTGAGGTAACATGCCAAGAAATAATAAGGTAGGTAGGTGGGTGGGCAAGCCCAATTTAAAAAAAAAACATGGGGGGGACAAGGAGGCCAGATTGATAAGAGCACAGGGGTATCTTATCCTCTATGAGGATGAATGTCCTGGAAAATTTCCAGAGGAGTGAACAGCTCTTTATATGTCCTGATTATTCTTGGAAGGCCCAAAACATGCACGCATACCTGAGTCTAGTTTTTTAGCAAAGGATGCCATTTTTCTGTTTTTGCAACACGGGGAGAAGGAAGCTACTTAGGAGATGCCGCGTCAAATAATGGTCCCAGGTGGGATTGCCCGAGTGTGCCTAGGGAAGATAGGACAGCATGCAGTCCTTTGCTTACATTCAATTTCTCTTTCTTTTTTCGTGATGGAAAGGAAAGTTTAGGGTTGGCACCAAAAGATAGGGTCAGTTGGGTTACTATAACCACCATTTAAAAAAAAAATGGGGGGGGGTGATGGAGGGGGACTTATCTTCTTCTCCCCCCCTTGCCCCCAAATCCCAGACATTATTTTGCAGAGTGACAGGTAAAATTGCATTAGAAAGTATTATTGACCCATAACTCTTACCATTTAATCTAATTTTAGAGGTACTAAAGATGATGGATATTTCTGTGATTTTCGTGTAAAGCTGAGAAGTTATTTTTGATTATCTTTCAGTCTGACATCCTGCTGAAGCTGCTGCAAGGATTGAGGAG
>JAWQFJ010002156.1:0-11052 GCA_034096865.1 Theodoxus fluviatilis | reverse complement strand
ATTAGATAATTTCTAATTGTGTTCTCTCATCTTCTTGGGAAAATGGAATATTCTCTTGTGGAGAAAACAAAAATAAAAATAGTTGAGGTAACATGCCAAGAAATAATAAGGTAGGTAGGTGGGTGGGCAAGCCCAATTTAAAAAAAAAACATGGGGGGGACAAGGAGGCCAGATTGATAAGAGCACAGGGGTATCTTATCCTCTATGAGGATGAATGTCCTGGAAAATTTCCAGAGGAGTGAACAGCTCTTTATATGTCCTGATTATTCTTGGAAGGCCCAAAACATGCACGCATACCTGAGTCTAGTTTTTTAGCAAAGGATGCCATTTTTCTGTTTTTGCAACACGGGGAGAAGGAAGCTACTTAGGAGATGCCGCGTCAAATAATGGTCCCAGGTGGGATTGCCCGAGTGTGCCTAGGGAAGATAGGACAGCATGCAGTCCTTTGCTTACATTCAATTTCTCTTTCTTTTTTCGTGATGGAAAGGAAAGTTTAGGGTTGGCACCAAAAGATAGGGTCAGTTGGGTTACTATAACCACCATTTAAAAAAAAAATGGGGGGGGGTGATGGAGGGGGACTTATCTTCTTCTCCCCCCCTTGCCCCCAAATCCCAGACATTATTTTGCAGAGTGACAGGTAAAATTGCATTAGAAAGTATTATTGACCCATAACTCTTACCATTTAATCTAATTTTAGAGGTACTAAAGATGATGGATATTTCTGTGATTTTCGTGTAAAGCTGAGAAGTTATTTTTGATTGTCTTTCAGTCTGAATCCTGCTGAAGCTGCTGCAAGGATTGAGGAATTGCGCATCACTGTTGGACAAGGGGCATGAAAACTTGGTGGGAATACTGTTGGTAAGTTATAAAAAAATTCACCATGATCACTTTCACAGTGTAATGAATAGGAAGTGGTCTGTGGGGCTCTGTGGCATAGTGGTTAGAGCGTTCGACCTGCAGTCACTTGCGGCTGACGGGTGCGGTGTTCGAAGCTGCGCAGATCCTAGAGTTGCATTCTTGGGCAGGGTGCTTAACCCACATTGCCTCTCCTACTGCAGAGTAAAATCCGGTCACTGGCACTGCACAGTGGTGGCTGCGGGTGAAATTCCCCAAAAATTATTTTCTTAAAGAGGACATAATAAAGATTGTTAGTTAGTGTTAGTATCTACTATCTAGGTTGAAGAAAAACAATGATTCACGATTTATCAGTCTTCTCAAGTCTAGAATTGTTTCCTAAGCAGTCCACAAGATGTAGCCCTGGAGAGACTGGCTTTTAATTTTATCAATCTTTGTTTCTTGTACATCACAGTGTTGAATGCACTTCATGGTCTTCTGGTGTTCACTCCCTGTGGGTTCGGGGTTAGAATTGACCCACCGCGTCTCCCTACGCGATTCGTAAGCGGCGAATAACTAGGGACACCATGACATAACTTGCATTTACTCTAAACTGTTCTAGTGATTTTTGTGCTTGATGGCCTTACATAGCCTACAAAGGCTGATAGGCCGTAAAACACTATCCATCCATCCATCCATCCATCCATCCATTCTGGTGTTCATTGCCCTCTCATAGATTCATGAAACAGTGTTTCAGATTTTGTTCTCATTTCCACATTGTCACATATTTTTGCTACAGAGTATTTTACAGCTGCAAGACATGTGTCTGAGTGGTATCAGAAGCTCTGCATTAGTTGCATGTCATTTGGCAGGAGGTGGAGTGGCTGGAGAAGGAGAAGGACATCATTGAGGAGTACCAGCGTCTGATCCTTGATGTCATCTCGGCTCATCCCATCTACCTCCCTCGCATCCTGATGGAGCTCATCACCAAGTTCATTCCAGGTAAGGCTCAGCTGTGTGTGAGTAGAGAACAGAGCTACTTTCTTCAGTGGAAAAGGAGACGCACCTCAGTAGTTTTGTACTCTGATGCATTTTGTAGAAATAATAGTCCAGAGAGAGGGGAGTATCAGAACTCTGTGCATTATTGATGATGATGATAATGATCATGTTGATTCAATTTTTGATGACAAGCATTGTACTACCGCACTTTCTTAGCATCATTTGCTTTTAAACTATTAATTAAGCCCCTATGGCACTTTCTTCATTCATATGAAGCATATTTAAATAGATACTTTTGCATGTATGTCTTTTGTATGTGTGTGTGATTTTCTTGGAGGGAAAAAAGTATGCATATATATTTGCTTATGTTTGTGTGTTCTGCCTTGTAGCTGCTTCAGACTGTTCAGACAAGGAGGCAGTGGATGAAAGCACGAGGAAGATGCATGAAGTTCAGTTTGCCCACATTCACCAGCTACTGCACAGAGTGGCCAAGTGTGTCCCACTGTAAGTGCTTGTACTGTGTGTGCAATATGTTTGTGTGAAATATGTGTGTGTGTGTGTGTGTGTGTGTATGTATGTGTGTGTGTTTGGATGTATGTATGTGTGTGTGTGTGTGTGTGCCTGCCTCAGTGTGTGCCTGTGTGTGCATGTGTGTGTGTGAGTGTGTGCATGTTTGTGTGTGTGTGTGTGTGTGCCTGTGTGTGTGTGTGTGTATGTGTGTGTGTGTGTGTGTGTGTGTGTGTATGCATGTCTATAAGAGTGTGTTTGTGTGTCTGTTTCTGTGTGTGGATATATCTATGCCCGGGATATTTGTCTGTGCACTGATATTGTGCCTGTTATGAGCTGATGTTGCCAAGGTTCCTGTGAAGTTATGAGGTGATGATGATGTGACTGTTCTAATACAGGACTGCAACTTGCATAGAGGACCAGAAGCTGCTGGGGGGTGCCTACCCCATCACAATGAGGCTGCCCCCCCTGGTTGGGGTCTACCTGCAGGCTTGCTACATCCGCAACCTGCTGCAGCTTCTGCAGTACCTGCCTCCCCTCCGCCTGTCTGCCCTGGAGCTGATTGTCTCTCACCTGCTCTCCCTGGATGTGAGTGCCCTTCATGATGAATCCTTGTGGAATAAATCCTGTCTCACCCTTGGTATACAGGTTACATACCTTTTGTCTTGTCTTCAATCTTGGTGTGTGTGTCTTGCACTTTTCCTGTCTTCAACCTTCACTTACATGGCTTCTTCTTAATTCGTAAGTCCTGCCTTTCCTTCAAGATAAGTGTGATGTAAATCCCAGTCTAACACTCGCTGAACAAATCCTTTCTTACCCTTGATGAAATTGTTGATCCAATACTCACTTTCATGCTTCTTCCGTGTCATTTGTGACAATGACGCTCTAATAGGACACCAACTGCCAGGAACTGCAAGTTTGCCCAAGGGATCTGAAACCTCCCTTTGTAGTGATATATGCATCACATGGTTTGGTCATCTGGCAGTTTCACATTTATATCATCTGTTTATCTTCTGTTCCAACAGGTGAATGCCTCCAGAAAAGACATAACAGAGGCTCTAGAGAAGAGTGACGAGGAAGATGACGATGAGATGTTTGAAATGGTGAGTGCCTGCAGTCAATACTTTAGACATGTTTGGTTTTGGAGTGAGTTCACATATTTGTGTGTGTGTGTGTGTGTGTGTGTGTGCGCGCGCATGTGTGTGTGTGTGTGTGTGTGTTATTGAATTGATTTGATTTTTGGTCCATGTATATCTGGCACAGAGAGAGAGAGAGCGCGCTCTGCACTGCTCCCTGTCATTGTACAATGATGAATGATGTAAGCATTATTCATAATGACTTGGTACCTTTGCAGGATGCTGGGGGTGAAGCTGCAAGGGGAAATTCAGTCTCAGAAGGAACTGGTCACCCAAAGGCCGACTGCTTGGACCAGCTACTGGAGGTCATGTTCACCTACATCCAGGACACTTGCTTCAAGAATGGTATGTACCGTTTGCCTGGTGGGTGCTTTGACATTGGCCTGTGTGGCTGTCTGTTGACAAAAGGAGCCGGTGCATGAGTAGTCTTCTGTCTGAACATGGTAGAGGTCACTTCCAAGTTGTTTCTTGTGGATTCCTCCTCTTTCCTCTTTTTTCATGCTTCCTATATCTTGAGCCACGTTAGTCTCATCAGACCAAAGGCTTGGTTATGCCATTTGAGGTTCACGGAACTGAAGGACATGAGCAAAGATCTACCTCTATTCATTAGATAGTGAACACCGATGTGCTTCATGTATGATAGCCAGTAAACAATTTAACTGGTTTTTATTTCCATTACACCTCTATTTGAAAGGCAGATTGTCCAAGCAAACTGAATTATGTTCAATATGGAGTGAAAATAAACTCTAGTGGTTTCCTCAACAAATGCTTGTATTTCAAGTGACCATCACCATGCTTTTGTTTCTGTCTTGCTCCAGTGCATGTGGAGCCTTGTGAAGTCATATCCATCTTTCTAGATTTTGACTTGGTAACTTCCCGTGAGATGATGTAGAGAATGCCGTGGACTACAAGTGTAGGCTTGCTGAGACCAAAAGCTGTGACTGATTCTTGCAGGGAAGCTGCAGTTACAAGAGGCATGGGGACTATACATGGACTTGCTGAAAGTGTTCCGGCAGTTTGTCCTCCGCACACACAATTCCTGCCACGTCCAGTTCCTCCTTTTCTACATGTGCAGCTTCAGCTGCAATGGACAGAGGGTGGGTGGCTGCATTTTGAAGGTCCTTGGTAACAAAGAGCCCTGTGTTAGAAATGGCTGGCTTGTTTTTGGTTGAATAGATGTTTGCATTGAAGTGCATTCTAAATGTAAAGTAGTAGGGAAGAAAGATTGACTTTTTAAAACTGTATCTGTAATTGTTTTCAATTGTAAGGTGTGTTTTTGTAAGAACCGAAGAAAATAAATTCCCATGAACACTTTTGCTCTGAACTGCTGTGCCTGGAATCTTATTTTGATGATAAAAGAGTGTACCATGTTTGCAGTTGCTTATTGCAGTCTCATGAAAGAGGTCCTAGTTTTCTTTTATCATTTCCTGCCGATAGTGCCTGTGTTTATGATTTGTCTTTGCTGTTTTTGTTCTTGCTACAGCGGTTCTGCACACACTTTGTGGATGAGCTGTGGAACCTCATCCAGAGAGCCGACGGAGAGCTGCAGACGCGGAGGGCAGCTGCCGCCTACCTTGGCAGCTTCCTGGCAAGGGCAGCTTTTGTCCCCATTGAGTAAGTATGCTGTCCTTGGCACCCCTTTGGTCCCTCTGTGTTAGGGCTTTCATTTCTGATTAGCCATTGTCCACATCCAACAAGTCTTCCGTTCCTAGTACAGCTGCTGTTCATTCCCAGTAAGTCTTCCGTGCTTAGCGGTAGCTACTTTCCGTGTCCAGTAAGTCTACAGATGATTCCTGTATAGCTACTGTTCATATCTAATATGGCGTCAGTTAATAGTATATTGTAGCCACTGTCCATATCCAATAAGACCTCAGTTCATGGTATAGCGACTGTTCATGTCTAATAAGACCTCAGTTCATGGTATAGCCACTGTTCATATCTAATTTGACCTAAGTTCATAGTATAGCCACTGTTCATGTCTAATAAGACCTCAGTTCATGGTATTGCCACTGTTCATATTTAATAAGACCTAAGTTCATAGTATAGCCACTGTTCATGTCTAATAAGACCTCAGTTCATGGGATAGCCACTGTTCATATCTAATAAGACCTCAGTTCATAGTATAGCCAATGTCCACATCTAACAAGACCTCTGTCCTTAGCACAGCCACTGTTAATATCCAGTAGGTCCTAATATGGTTACCATCCATATCCAGAAAGTCTGCAGTCCCCAATTCTGCCTGGATATCTCCTAGCATGCTGTGTTCCCTCTGGTACTGGAAATTTGAGCCTCGTTATGATTTTGAGACATTTGGGTGCCAGGTTTTCATTAGACAATGCAGATTGTAGATGGAACCATTCAGCTTCATTCCTTAAAAAAATGATAATGTACTGTGCAGAGGGAAATGATGATGTGACCTGTAGGTGAAAGTTTGTTTCTGCCTTTTGTCTTTTTTGTTTTTGATTGTTAACAGAGAATCCATTGGAAAATACAATGTGAGGCATTAGATGAGTTCTAGTGGATAATGTTGCTGGTTTCATACTTGTACAAGATAGTGCATGCGTCTTGTAGGGCAGCCAAGTCTTCAACATTGCTATGACACATAGCGGTTGATGTAAGTGGCTGCTGCTCTTTGTTTTGTTTTGTTTTTGGATCTGTTTATAAACTGGAGTTTGCATCTTTCTGTCGCCAAATTGCAGATCTCTGCTTTGACTCAACAACAGCAGTTGAAAGTTACTGGCTTGCTTTCTTTCCAAGCTAGAGTGTCTGTCTCTGTGTTGCAGAACTGCAGATCTCTGCTTTGACACGACAACAGCAGTTGAAAGTTGGTGGCTTGCTTTCTTTCCAAGCTGGAGTGTCTGTCTCTGTGTTGCAGGACTGCAGATCTCTGCTTTGACACAACAACAGCAGTTGAAAGTTACTGGCTTGCTTTCTTTCCAAGCTGGAGTGTCTGTCTCTGTGTTGCAGGACTGCAGATCTCTGCTTTGACACAACAACAGCAGTTGAAAGTTGGTGGCTTGCTTTCTTTCCAAGCTGGAGTGTCTGTCTGTGTTGCAGGACTGCCAAAACTTGCCTGGAGCTGATGGCAAAGTGGGTACACAAGTACATAGACCAGACCAGTGGGGAGGCCATCTACGCCAGCATCGAGCGGTTCGGTCCCTTCTATGCCGTCTGCCAGGCCATATTCTACGTCCTCTGCTTTAGATCCACTGAGTTCAACTTCAGCAGAGAAAAAGGCAGGTTATCCTTTCTGCTGCTTGCTTTGTCAGATTGTTGTGGGGATAAATGCTTGGCTCAGTGGGACAAGGCTGGAGGATAAGCTCTTGCAGCAGGAAACAGAGGAAAACCCTTTCAATTGAATAAACTGACGAGTATTTATAGTTTGTGTTTTGAATTGAGGATTTTTGTCCCATGAAATAGCACAAGTGTTGCAAAATGGTCACAGAGGGAAGTAGTTTCCATAGAGATCCTAGGAGGAGCCTGTGTTGAAGTTTGGTTCCTGGCCTGCCACTGGTCTTGGACTAAGTGTACGACACAGACAGCAAGGAACTGCTTCCTGCTCCAACCTCATGGTTGCTATGGAGCTTGAAGAGTTCTACATGCAGCGCATTTCTCTGTTCATTAACTGCAGAAGAAGGGTATGTGTTCATGTTGGTGTGCGTTTGCATTACTTCCCACACGCTGTGTGTGTGTGTGTGCATGGTTGTGTGTGTGCATATGTGTGTGTGCGTGTGTGTGTGCACCCCCATATGTGTAGTTTGTATACTTGAGGAGGTAAGAAAACATACAAATAAATCAACAGCCGTTATGTGAAGATTTTTTTATTTGGACAATGGTTTTTATGTTTGCAGAAAGACAGTGGGCCAGATCTCTGGGCATCCAAAAGATTGCTGGGAGCAAGCTGAATCCTCTGCAATACATCTCACCTCTGGTTGTCAAAGCCTTTGCCAGCGTGGCAAGGTACATTGCTAAAGTCAGAGCTGTAATGCGCAGTGATTTCAGTTTTTGATTTAACCTTTAGAGCACCGCCAATTTTCGTCATTGCTTTACCCCAGAGCCACAAATTTTATTATGTGTGGTAAAATTCAACACCATGTTTACTTAAAAAATCATCATTTATTACCTATTCAAGCTTTGAAGTAGATATTTGGAGGGTGAGCAGAAAAATGGATGGCCTACATGGCGCAATTAATGAAAATGCAATAGAATGTTTTTTTCAGCTGCTAAAAAATCATGGAACACGGACAACAAAAAACAAACAAATTCACTGTGTTTTCCTACACTGCTCTATGTATTCAAGATTACAACAGCTTTTGATGAAAATGCAAAAGTGCATAGATAGTCTCCAAGTAATGGAGATACATCTGAAAATGTTTTAGGGTAAAACTAAAACAAAACAAAAAATCCTACAATTACTTAAGCTAGGGAAGTCAGCCGAGTCATTTTCATCTGAATCAAGCTTCCGCTCCTCTCAGTCTCGATCTACAGACCACAACTGACATCAGTCGAAGCACTGTGTTTTCCTACACTGCTCTATTTATTCAAGAATACAACAGCTTTTGATTACTTGGAAATACATCTGAAAATGTTTTAGGGTAAAACAAAACAAAAAATCCTACAATTACTTAAGCTAGGGAAGTCAGCCGAGTCATTTTCATCTGAATCAAGCTTTCGCTTGTCTCGATCTACAGACCACCACACATCGTCAAGGCACGTGCTTGCCTCTCTATCCCTTCATCTCCCATCACATCGATGTCAGTAAAGCCTTCGAATTCATATTCTGAGAGTCAGAATCGAAAAATAACTCCACAAGCGCTTCAACTTCTTCGTCAGTCGCCATACTGGCAAAGAAAAAAGTCCCGTTCACAAACTACAAAGACGCAACTTCGTTAAAAAATTCGCAGAAAATTCGCCTACGTTATCTCAATCGCCAAAATGGCGGATCTCGTTGCCACGTGATCCCTGCACGTGACTGTGATATTTTTAGAACAGCATGACTCGATGGCTGCGTTAGGCAAGTAAACAAAGCACGTCACTATCGCTCGGCGCACTGATGTGCCGGCGGACGTCTCGGGAATGTACGCTGTGGCGCATCAATGCACCGGCGGCGCTCTAAAGGTTAAAACCCGTGTGGATTTATGGCCTCTGGGTCTACTTTGGCACAATAATAATTGTATGACCTTTGTATCCTCTTTGAAATGTTATGGCCTTTGAATCCACTTGACAACTAACAGCCATTACTCTGTGTTTGTGTGTGTGTTTGCATGCACATGTTTGAGAGAGATGTTATTGTGAATGATAGTGTGTACTTGAATCTGTATATATACATTAATTTTGTTCATTTCTGTGTACATCAGATTCAAAATTCTCTGACAAAAGTGACAACACTCTCAACTGTATGCTGCAGGGATTGATGATGGACATTTTCAAAACGATATATTTTTTATGCATGGGATGTACAATAAAAATGAGACCTTGTGATGTTGTTTTTTCAGGCAACATGAAATAGCATATTTAGACAACATTGTGCAGTGGAACCAGCGACACTTCCTTCCATCAGAGGCACCTGACGACAATCTGATGGCTTTCTTCCCCTTTGACCCCTACCTGCTTCGAAGGCAAGTGTCCAGCTCTTGACCAAGTGTAGTGTACATGACATGTGAAAGCCTGAAAGAGCTAGACCCAAGAGGCATTGCTTTACTGTTTAGGCTGGTCAAACTGAGAAAACTTGACCAAGTATAGTGTTCATGACCTGTTGTGAAAGCCTGAAAGAGCTAGACCCAAGAGGTTTTGCTTTACTGTTGAGAGCTGTCAAGCTGAAAAACTTGGCCCAAAATAGTGTAGATGACCTGTTGTGAAGGACTGGAGGATGGTCAGAGTGCACAGATTGAAGAAACGGATAAAAGAGCCATGACTGAATTGTTGCTTCATGTTTGTTGCATTTTCTGTGGCAAGCATGATCAATATCTTGTTTTCAGTTTTCTAGGTAAGAGGGTCTTTTTTGTTTTAGTGTTGTTTCCCTGTTTGATATTGGTAAATGTATTTATCTAGCTGAGTGTACTCTTTTTAGTTTGCTGAAATCTTAGATGTTGAATATGCAGAGTATGGACACCCCATTGATAATGCTGAATGAGAAACTGAATGCCAAATGCAAATGAGGGGAGGTGGCACAATGGCGGAATGACAATGCTGAATGAGAAACTGAATGCCAAATGCCAGGAGGTGGCACAATGGCGGAATGATAATGCTGAATGAGAAACTGAATGCCAAATGCCAGGAGGTGGCACGATGGCGGAATGACAATGCTGAATGAGAAACTGAATGCCAAATGCCAGGAGGTGGCACAATGGCAGAATGACAATGCTGAATGAGAAACTGAATGCCAAATGCCAGGAGGTGGCACAATGGCGGAATGATAATGCTGAATGAGACACTGAATGCCAAATGCCAGGAGGTGGCACAATGGCGGAATGACAATGCTGAATGAGAAACTGAATGCCAAATGCAAATGAGGGGAGGTGGCACAATGGCGGAATGACAATGCTGAATGAGACACTGAATGCCAAATGCCAGGAGGTGGCACAATGGCGGAATGACAATGCTGAATGAGACACTGAATGCCAAATGCAAATGAGGGGAGGTGGCACAATGGCGGAATGACAATGCTGAATGAGACACTGAATGCCAAATGCAAATGAGGGGAGGTGGCACAATGGCGGAATGACAATGCTGAATGAGACACTGAATGCCAAATGCAAATGAGGGGAGGTGGCACGATGGCGGAATGACAATGCTGAATGAGACACTGAATGCCAAATGCAAATGAGGGGAGGTGGCACAATGGCAGAATGACAATGCTGAATGAGAAACTGAATGCCAAATGCAAATGAGGGGAAGTGGCACAATGGCGGAATGACAATGCTGAATGAGACACTGAATGCCAAATGCAAATGAGGGGAGGTGGCACGATGGCGGAATGACAATGCTGAATGAGACACTGAATGCCAAATGCAAATGAGGGGAAGTGGCACAATGGCGGAATGACAATGCTGAATGAGACACTGACTGCTAATGAGAGGAAGTGGTACAATGGCAGATTGATGATGCTGAATGAGAAACTGAATGCAAATGAGGGGAGGTGGTATAATGGCAGAATGCTCTCTCTTACAGGTCAGAGCACTTCATCAAACAACTGCAGCGGGAGTACAAGGGCAACATCCTGTCAGACTCTGAATCTGAGATGGAGGTTTGTATTTGGTTTGTCTTCATTTTGTCTGTAGACTACTCTGTGAATGTTGCATTAGCAGTGATTCACCATGATGGATGGAGAGTGGGCATTGGCTTATTGAAACAGCAGATCAAGCTCATGATCAAAACAGAACCAGATGAGCCTGCAAATGAGACAAAGCCAAGGTAGGAGCCACACATACTCACTCTACATGTACTGCTTGCAGAAAGGTTCCAGCATGTACTCCAGTAGGCTGCAATGCAGGTTTATACTTCATATATACTAAATACAAAGTTTGTAGGTATTCTTGGCCAGAATAAGGCAAACAATATTAAGGCAAGACACGGT
>JAWQFJ010002155.1:165000-199699 GCA_034096865.1 Theodoxus fluviatilis | reverse complement strand
GTGTGTCAAACATCTGACTGCCTTTACATCTGCTTTCATCGTGTGTCAAACATCTGACTGCCTTTACATCTGCTTTCATCGTGTGTCAAACATTTGACTGCCTTTACATCTGCTTTCATCGTGTGTCAAACATGTGACTGCCTTTACATCTGCTTTCATCGTGTGTCAAACATCTGACTGCCTTTACATCTGCTTTCATCGTGTGTCAAACATTTGACTGCCTTTACATCTGCTTTCATCGTGTGTCAAACATCTGACTGCCTTTACATCTGCTTTCATCGTGTGTCAAACATTTGACTGCCTTTACATCTGCTTTCATCGTGTGTCAAACATGTGACTGCCTTTACATCTGCTTTCATCGTGTGTCAAACATCTGACTGCCTTTACATCTGCTTTCATCGTGTGTCAAACATTTGACTGCCTTTACATCTGCTTTCATCGTGTGTCAAACATCTGACTGCCTTTACATCTGCTTTCATCGTGTGTCAAACATCTGACTGCCTTTACATCTGCTTTCATCGTGTGTCAAACATCTGACTGCCTTTACATCTGCTTTCATCGTGTGTCAAACATCTGACTGCCTTTACATCTGCTTTCATCGTGTGTCAAACATCTGACTGCCTTTACATCTGCTTTCATCGTGTGTCAAACATCTGACTGCCTTTACATCTGCTTTCATCGTGTGTCAAACATCTGACTGCCTTTACATCTGCTTTCATCGTGTGTCAAACATCTGACTGCCTTTACATCTGCTTTCATCGTGTGTCAAACATCTGACTGCCTTTACATCTGCTTTCATCGTGTGTCAAACATTGGACTGCCTTTACATCTGCTTTCATCGTGTGTCAAACATCTGACTGCCTTTACATCTGCTTTCATCGTGTGTCAAACATTGACTGCCTTTACATCTGCTTTCATCGTGTGTCAAACATTTGACTGCCTTTACATCTGCTTTCATCGTGTGTCAAACATGTGACTGCCTTTACATCTGCTTTCATCGTGTGTCAAACATCTGACTGCCTTTACATCTGCTTTCATCGTGTGTCAAACATTTGACTGCCTTTACATCTGCTTTCATCGTGTGTCAAACATCTGACTGCCTTTACATCTGCTTTCATCGTGTGTCAAACATTTGACTGCCTTTACATCTGCTTTCATCGTGTGTCAAACATGTGACTGCCTTTACATCTGCTTTCATCGTGTGTCAAACATCTGACTGCCTTTACATCTGCTTTCATCGTGTGTCAAACATTTGACTGCCTTTACATCTGCTTTCATCGTGTGTCAAACATCTGACTGCCTTTACATCTGCTTTCATCGTGTGTCAAACATCTGACTGCCTTTACATCTGCTTTCATCGTGTGTCAAACATCTGACTGCCTTTACATCTGCTTTCATCGTGTGTCAAACATCTGACTGCCTTTACATCTGCTTTCATCGTGTGACAAACATCTGACTGCCTTTTACATCTGCTTTCATCGTGTGTCAAACATTGGACTGCCTTTACATCTGCTTTCATCGTGTGTCAAACATCTGACTGCCTTTACATCTGCTTTCATCGTGTGTCAAACATTTGACTGCCTTTACATCTGCTTTCATCGTGTGTCAAACATCTGACTGCCTTTACATCTGCTTTCATCGTGTGTCAAACATCTGACTGCCTTTACATCTGCTATCATCGTGTGTCAAACATTGGACTGCCTTTACATCTGCTTTCATCGTGTGTCAAACATCTGACTGCCTTTACATCTGCTTTCATCGTGTGTCAAACATCTGACTGCCTTTACATCTGCTTTCATCGTGTGTCAAACATTGGACTGCCTTTACATCTGCTTTCATCGTGTGTCAAACATCTGACTGCCTTTACATCTGCTTTCATCGTGTGTCAAACATCTGACTGCCTTTACATCTGCTTTCATCGTGTGTCAAACATTGGACTGCCTTTACATCTGCTTTCATCGTGTGTCAAACATTGGACTGCCTTTACATCTGCTTTCATCGTGTGTCAAACATTGGACTGCTTTTACATCTGCTTTCATCGTGTGTCAAACATTGGACTGCTTTTACATCTGCTTTCATCGTGTGTCAAACATTTGACTGCCTTTACATCTGCTTTCATCGTGTTGACACATGTTGACACCGGCCTATTCCTTGCAACATCTTGCAAGATTCCTAGCGTAAGAAACGTGCCCCTGCAACCAGCAACTGCAGAAGATTGGCAAGGAGGACTCACCGTGGCCCAAGGGCAGACAACTGTCTCCATGTCTTCTTCCCCACTGTCGCTGTTATTCCAGGATATGCAGTCCTCCCCTGCCACACAACACATGAACCGTTATGGAAAAGGTGCAAGGATTCCCTCTTGCCCATGGCAATGTGGCCTCACCATGTTTACACACAATGCCTCCCTACTTGGGAATTGTTTTCTGGTGGGACCCTGGGAACTTGCTGACGAAGTCACGTGCACTCTACAGAAAGCATGTCAAGACTTGCAAACTGCTCCTGTCAAGTATTACACCATAATACACCTGCAAAAGTATAAACAACTTTCATTTCACTTGCCATTTATTTTTTAAATTACAAAACACTTATCAAAGTTTATGTCTCAATAACAATATGCATCACATTTAACACTATAACACATGGGTCAAATTTTACGCAACTTATGAAGGATTACATCATAACAATCTTCTCAAGCTCTGCATCAAAACATGCCTGCCAAACTGTAAATCATGATACATTAGTTGGTGGTTTACATTTCACCACACCTGTCAAGAAAAATGTCACCACTCACCTGCCAGTGCTTCTTGTGAGGAAATCACATCTGACCCTGGAAGGACTGGACGAGGGTTCGTACTCTGTGTCAACCCTTCTTTTTGATCACTGCTGCTGGACTGTCTGTCCTTGACCTTCAACAAGCTCACAGGTCTAGCCTTTGACCTCTGAGTGTCAAGGTCATCTCTCTGCCTGGAAAACCCTTGACCAGGGGAGTGCCAGGATGAGTGGGAACCAGCGCCATGACTGGACACTTGCCTTGCGGTGCTGCCATGACTGGACACTTGCCTTGCGGTGCTGCCATGACCTGACGGGTTAGTGGGTCGTCTTGGAGGACTGGCTCTGTCATTGACAGCAGGAGATGGCCTGCTGGAGGCAACTGTCTGGTTCCTGAGCCTGTCAAAGCTGTCGAAGTCTGTGGTAAATTCATCCTCGAGCTTCAAAAAGAAGGAAAGAGAGAAATTCAGCCATAACAAAGAGGTGTGACACACAACATACACTACTGATGTCTCAAAACAGGAGCAAGCGTCACAGCATACATTATTTCAAAAACTCCTCTAAGCTAGAAATGCTAGAATGTCAGCCATCACTGTCACTGTCTATTCTTTGCATGTTCTGTGCCCACCACGATGGCTCATGTTTGTCAGGGTGGCATCTTCCCTCAAGTGATCTTGGCTAGTGCCTCTGCTGACAGGCCCACATGACACAAGTGCCTGTCTGGTGGTCTAACAAATAATTATTTTAGTCAGTTCAGTGGTAATGAGTGTCTCACTTATGGATCTTTGACAATTTTCTGAAAAACTATACTGTAAAAGACATCTTTCTCCTGTAAAAAGTTGAAAATCAAGGTAAGTAAACAAATAGTACTTTATTTCATTTTCAGTCTCAACTGTGCAAAGTTTCATAACATAAAAAACAAATGGCAGTGATTAATTGGCCACTGGTGTTGACAGTGACTTGAGAATGTCAACAACAGCAGCTGCCAATGAATGGGATAATGCACAATTTTGACGTTTTGCTCAGGATACATCAGCCAAGTGAATCTGCCTCAGAAATGGCACACATTTTCAACTCCATGGTAAAGCTACCTCTGCAGCTGTGCCATATTATTAGAGGTCCTGGATTTCAAGACAATTTATTGCAATTCTTACAGAAAAAAGTCACATTTGTCATGATTTGTGGCACAATGGGTTGTGTTTTAACACTTAATTAGTAGAAAAAGGAATTTTGTAATTCCATGTCTCAGTGAATTTTCTTGCACATACTGATTTGCATGCTTAAACTGTCATGTTCATTGTTTCTTCATTAACTGTCCATCTAATCAGAACAGTATAACATATCTTATATTCGGGAAATGATATCCATTTGCCTATACGGCTATAGAGTATAGTTAATTCCAACTCCTACAGTTTCGTGTATAATTGATTTTGTTTCCGAGCCTTCACTTCATGATCACTATGGACCATTTTATAAGTTTATCTGTATACTGTCGTAGGAATGGACTCGCGCTCCTGCGACAATACCCAGGGATCCTTTGGGATTTTACATCAATGCTCTGTGAGTGTGACACTGTGACTCAGAGTGATGTTGGCGGGGGCCACTAAGAAAAGGATGAGCAGGTTCAAAGACCAGCAGAAGAATAATGCAAAGCAGTTGGAGATCAGAATAACGTTGAAAATCTTCTAGAAATAATCTTCTAAGTCACCTTTCTTTGGTTAAGTTTGAATCGGCTAGCTGATCTATTTCGTAATTCCAAGCATTTCAGTTTTCACATCATTATGATCATGACATGATAATGATTGTCTGCTGGTTAACAACCGAACCGTCTCTGTTTATCACACTTACTTTTCGTCTTCTTTTAATTTGACGGTTTCGATGCATAATCAACACTCTTCAAAATAAGTTAAGAATATTTCCTTCAAACTACATGAAGATTTCAAACTGTAGCAAAGTTTAACGCTGGAATTGAAAGTGTAGAGACGCCCCATCGTCTTTCCCGCGAACGGAGAGTTTAGCAAATTCATTTCTTTTTTGTAAAGAGTTCCACTCTCGAAGGGCAGTACATTTTGAGTACTAAAATACTTCATATTATTCCATTTAATCACTAATGTTAATTTATTTCATAGAAAAATATATAACAAATTAAAACTAAACCAACTTACTCAAAATTTGTAACATGAATGAATCTATTAAATGAACACTTTTCCTATAATGAATTTTCCCTTGCTTCAGATTCTTTTATCTGATTGGCTATATCTTGAACGGTCGCTCCCATTGGCAGTTGATTGGTTACGAGAATTTTGAACAGCTGCAAGTCTTTCTGGTATCGGTTCAGATACTGTCAGGTTTTCAAGATTCGCACACCCAAGGGCTCGACGAATTTATTTCTTTACTTGCCCCATTGAAATCGACTGCTGCAATGGCTTCCCAGAACTCAGACCCTTTGGCAAATGATCGTGCGAAGGAAACTGATAGCACAAAGTCTTCGGCGAAGGAAACTCACTCCGTGAGAAGAAGGTAGGTCTGTGATGAGAATGTACGAAACGGACATCTATAATGAAGATGAATTCGAGACGTTGGGAATCTCTTTTCATTATTACAGCCATCTGGGAAATTAAAAATGTTTGTAACCAAACTTTCTTTAGCACGAAAAGTCACACACAGTAAATAGGCCTAGATGCAGTTCTTCAATCATTTTTCTCGACGAAACATGATTGTAATGGATTCTAAAAAAATATCGAGCCACTCCCTTCACTTTCAAATCTCTCTCTCTCTCTCTCTCTCTCTCTCTCTCTCTCTCTCTCTCTCTCTCTCTCTCTCTCTCTCTCTCTCTCTCTCTCTCTCTCTCTCTATCTCTCTCTCTCTCTCTCATGAAATCGTTACTCAACCGAATGAATATTGTGTTAATAAGTTATCATTTTAGAATTTTCCTGTGTTCAATTGTTTGCGTGTCTAGTGTTGATACATTAGAACGTACTTAAAGCCTCAGAAGGTAACAGTAAGAAACGGTCATGCACAAATTCAAGGCATCTAGATTCTGTCTCTTCTCATTGTAGCCGCCTCGGGAACTGCAGCTGGTCGTTTACAAACATCCTTTAGCGTGAAAATTCATTTTGGGTGTGAATGAAATTATTGCGTCAATTATTTCTTCCTGACGAAACGGAAGACAACGGACTGAAATAGTTCCCTTCAATTTCAAACTCTCTCTGTCTGTCTGTCTGTCTGTCTGTCTGTCTGTCTGTCTGTCTGTCTGTCTGTCTGTCTGTCTCTCTCTCTCTCTCTCTCTCTCTCTCTCTCTCTCTCTCTCTCTCTCTCTCTCTCTCTCTCTCTCTCTCTCTCTCTCTCTCTCTATCTCTATCTATCTATCTCTCTCTATCTATCTATCTATCTATCTATCTATCTATCTATCTATCTATCTATCTGTCTTTTGTCTCATCTTGTTTTTCTTCTGCCACAGCTCAAATTAGCCATGTTTGTAAACTAATAGAATGACACTGTCACTTGTCATTTCTTCACAAGCAAGGCAAGCAATGCATATGCCTCACTGAAGTGAAATAGTTCTCTAGTTCTTGTCCGATTTTACCATGAAAATGTATTCCAATTTTACTGTATTTAGGCCCCCCCAATAATATTATATAGTTGTGGTTACGATAACATAGCCAGAAGAGGCTAGTTAGAAGAACATAAACCAAACTTTCTGTCACTGAAAATGCATTTCAAATCTTTATTAGTGGGTTCTGCTGGGAGCAGGGAAGATGGGACAGCATCCTGTTCCATTTTACCGTTTAAAAAAAAAGTATGCATGATTTTTTTAAAGCATGGACAATGGAGTCAGCAGAAAAAATAGGGTGAGTTGGGTTACTATAACCACAACCTTTTTTTTTGGCCTTATCAAAGCACATGTTGTCAATTCAGTTACTCCCCCCTCAGACATGATGATGATGAAGAGATAAACAGGTTATAAAAATGGTAAATGGATCAGAACATTTGATTTAACTGATTATTTTTACTATGATGACATAGACAACAATTGAAAAAGCCAAAGGAAAAATGGGGTGGTTAGGCACATATAATGCAATGACAAAATTATCTGCCTTGTGTGATAAAGGTAAGGTTGTGGTAGTTAGCTGAATTTGCCAACAGACATCTGATGCCGCCACTCCCACCCCCACCCCCACCCCCACCCCCCACCCCCACCCCCAACACCCCACACCCACTCCCCACCCCCCACCACCCCCCACCCACACCCACACACCCCCCCACTCCAAAAATAGTTGTGGTTAAAGTAAACCAACTAATTCTTTTTTTCTGCCAACCCTACACTCTTTTTTTTCACGAAAAAAAAGGATGTTGAACAACCAACTGCATACTGTCCTATCTTCCCTGCCCTAGAAACACTCAGGGAAAACACAATTTAAATTTTTTTTTTAGCTTTTTCAGTGAAATAAAGTTTAGTTTATGTTCAATCTGGCCTCTACTGAAAAACAAAAGTTCTGGCCAGCCTACTGACCTTATCATGCTTATGTTTTGTTGTTGTCATGTCACCTTAATTAACCACAACTGTTTGTGCACTTGATTGTTTGGTATTGACAAGTGATACTTTTTTTTAAAAGTCTGCCCTTTCATACATTTCAGGTTGCAGCAGGAGCTTACCAGCCTGATGGTGAGTCTGTCTCTCTCTCTCTCTCTCTCTCTCTCTCTCTCTCTCTCTCTCTCTCTCTCTCTCTCTCTCTCTCTCTCTCTCTCTCTCTCTCTCTCTCTCTCTCTCTCTCTCTCACACACACACACACACACACACACACACACACACACACACACACACACTGTAAACACACATGCACACTCGTCATACACAAATTTGCTTCGGTGGAACAGTACATGACTCATGTTGTCTTGAAACTTTATCAACACATCATTTTTTGTCATCGCATCTTGCTCTGTAGAGGAAACTTTTTAAACATGTTATTCATTGATATGATAAGATGCCGTGTATGAAGGATCCAAGTTTTCTGTGACCTTTGCACCTCACTCACTTGACACTGACAAATTTGCATCAAATGTCTGGTACATGTAATGATGTATCACAGTTCAGTTCACAAGACACTTGACACTGACAAATTTGCATCAAATGTCTGGTACATGTATCACAGTTCAGTTCACAAGACACTTGACACTGACAAATTTGCATCAAATGTCTGGTACATGTATCACAGTTCAGTTCACATGACACTTGACACTGACAAATTTGCATCAAATGTCTGGTACATGTATGTATCACAGTTCAGTTCACATGACACTTGACACTGACAAATTTGCATCAAATGTACATGTATCACAGTTCAGTTCACATGACACTTGACACTGACAAATTTGCATCAAATGTCTGGTACATGTATCACAGTTCAGTTCACATGACACTTGACACTGACAAACTTGCATCAAACATCTTGTACGTGACACGATACTCTTCACTTCACATGACGCTCCACAGTTCAAACGTCTTGTCACTTCTCTCACTGCTGCAGTGGACAATGCATCAATATTAAGTTGAACATTACCATGGGAAATCTGGAAGAGGTTCAACAAGTCCATTAGTCCATCACAAAAAGAAAAAAAGATGTGGTTATTTTTTACCCAACCGACCCTTTTTTTCCTGCCCAACCGGTAACATGGACTTTTTTTCTTGATTGGTGGGGAAGGAATGGAGAGTGTGTGTGCATGTGCACACGCTTGAAGATATGTCATGTATACAGCAGATTAATCTAAACATAGATCAAAATTTATCTTTTGATGAAAAACAATTTTTTCCCCTCAGTGCTCATAGGGAAGATGGGACAGCATGCACTTCATTGGTTGCCTTCAATGTTTTTCTTTTCTTTTTTTAATTGAAAAAGAGTTTGGGATTGGCAGGGGGAAAAAACCAGGGTTGCTCGGATTACTATAAGTTACCACAACTTCTTATTTTCCCTTACTACAGTGGTCATCCCATGTCCATGTGCACACTAGGAAGGGGCATTCACCTTTCACCTGTGTGCACCTGCAAGGTGACTGCTCTTGGAGGGATGGCAACTGACTGACATGCACAGAGTGGGCGGAAGATTGACTGTTGCACGGATTGTGACTCCCTATCCTTGCTTGCAGCTGTCCAGCAACCCCAGTGTGTCCGCCTTTCCTGAGGGAGACAACCTCTTCAACTGGGTGGGCACCATTCAGGGTGGCAAGGACACGGTCAGTGGTCTGTGTGTGTATGTGTGTGTCTGTGTGTATGTCTGTGTGTGTGTGTATGTGTCTGTTTGCCTGCCTACCTGTCTGCTCACCCATCTGTCTATATCAGTTCTATCTTTCTGTGTTTTTTTACTCACATGCGAAGCAAAAGTGAGTCTATGTACTCACCTGTTTCGTCCGTCCGGGCGTCCGTAAAAAAACTTTAACGTTGGATTTTTCTTGGAGACTATTAATTCTATCAACACCCAATTTGGCATGATGGTGTATGATGACAAGGCATCAAAAAACATGCATAGTGACTTGACCTTGCTTCAAGGTCAAGGTCGCAGGGGCCATAAATGTTGTATAAAAAACGGCCATTTTTCACGTTTTCTCAATTTTCTCTGAAGTTTTTTAGATTGGATACCTCACCTATAAATGGTATATAGGGCAAAGTAATCCCTATCTTTTGATACCAGTTTGATTGACCTTGCTTCAAGGTCAAGGTCACAGGAGCTCTTCAAAGTTGGATTGTATACATATTTTGAAGTGACCTTGACCCTGAACTATGGATGATAACTGTTTCAAACTTAATAATTATGGGGGGCACATGTTATACTTTCATCATGAGACACATTTGGTCACATATCATCAAGGTCAAGGTCACTTTGACCCTTATGAAATGTGACCAAAATGGGGTAGTGAACCACTAAAAGTGACCATATCTCATGGTAGAAAGTGCCAATAAGCACCATTTTGCTTCCTATGTCTTGAATTAACAGCTTTGTGTTGCATGACCTTGGATGACCTTGACCTTGGGTTAAGGCCACATGTATTTTGGTAAGAAAAATGTGTAAAGCAGTTCTTAGTGTATGATGTCATTGCTAGGTTTTGTTGTTTGACCTTGAAGGTCACCTGAAGGTCAAGGTCATGTAAAGGTCAAGTTCAAGCATGTGAGTCGTATGGGCTTTGCCCTTCTTGTGTCTGTCTGTCTTTCTTTCAGTCTATATGTCTGTCCGTCGGTCCGTCCGCCTGTCTGTCTCTGTCTGTCTGTGTTTCTGTCTGTCTGTCTGTCACATTACCATAACCACAACAATTTCTTATGTTGACCTTAGTAGTGACCAGGGGCATGAATCTCCAAAAATAATTTGTTATGTGTTCATGACAGCAATACACAGAGATAACTGTACAACCTGTCCTACACTACCGACAGTAGCTGTGATTTCCATACAGGTGTTTGAGGGGATGACTTTCAAGCTGTCGTTGGAGTTCCCCAGCGGGTACCCCTTTCAACCACCCCGGGTACGCTTCACCACCCCCTGCTTCCACCCCAACATCGACACCAGTGGCAACATCTGTCTAGACATCCTCAAAGAGAAGTGGTCTGCGCTGTACGACGTCCGCACCATCCTCCTCTCCATCCAGAGTCTGCTTGCAGGTAATGTGTGAGTGTGTGTGTGTGTGTGTTGGGTGTGTGTGTGTGTGTGTGTGTGTGTGTGTGTGTGTGTATTTGTGCCAGTGTGAGTGTGTGTGTGTGTGTGTGTATGTGTGTGTGTCTGTGTGTATTTGTGTGTGTGTTGGTGTGCATTTGTGTTTGTGTGTATTTGTGTGTGTGTGTGTGTGTGTGTGTGTGTGTATGTGTGTGTGTGTGTTGGTGTGCATTTGTGTTTGTGTGTATTTGTGTGTGTGTGCGTGCAAGTCTGTGTGTGTTTGTATGTCTGTGTGCATATGTGTGTGTGTGTGTGTGTGTGCATATGTGTGCTGTGTGTGTGTGTGCATGCTTACATGCATGTGTGCATGCATGCTTGCATGAGCGTGCGTGTGTGTGTATACACATGTGCAGCTGTCAGTCTGTCTGAGATTTTGATCATGTTACTTGTTAGTTACTGTGTCATAGAGCCTGTGGTGGTCTGCATCTTTGAGTCCATTCCCTTCTGCTTCGGCTCCAACTCCTACTCCTCTTTCTTCTCCTCCTTCCTACTCCTCCTCCCCCTCTGCATCACCCGTTTCTCCTCCTTCCTACTCCTCCTCCCCCTCTGCATCACCTGTTTCTCCTCCTTCCTACTCCTCCCCCTCTGCATCACCCGTTTCTCCTCCTTCCTACTCCTCCCCCTCTGCATCACCCGTTTCTCCTCCTTTCTACTCCTCCTCCCCCTCTGCATCACCCGTTTCTCCTCCTTCCTACTCCTCCTCCCCCTCTGCATCACCCGTTTCTCCTCCTTTCTACTCCTCCTCCCCCTCTGCATCACCCGTTTCTCCTCCTTTCTACTCCTCACCCTCAGCATCACCCGTTTCTCCTCCTTCCTACTCCTCCTCCCCCTCTGCATCACCCGTTTCTCCTCCTTTCTACTCCTCACCCTCAGCATCACCCGTTTCTCCTCCTTCCTACTCCTCCCCCTCTGCATCACCCGTTTCTCCTCCTTCCTACTCCTCCTCCTCTGCATCACCCGTTTCTCCTCCTTCCTACTCCTCACCCTCTGCATCACCCGTTTCTCCTCCTTCCTACTCCTCCTCCTCTGCATCACCCGTTTCTCCTCCTTTCTACTCCTCCTCCCCCTCAGCATCACCCGTTTCTCCTCCTTCCTACTCCTCCCCCTCTGCATCACCCGTTTCTCCTCCTTCCTACTCCTCCCCCTCTGCATCACCCGTTTCTCCTCCTTCCTACTCCTCCTCTCCCTCTGCATCACCCGTTTCTCCTCCTTCCTACTCCTCCTCCCTCTGCATCACCCGTTTCTCCTCCTTCCTACTCCTCCTCCCCTCTGCATCACCCGTTTCTCCTCCTTCCTACTCCTCCTCCCTCTGCATCACCCGTTTCTCCTCCTTCTACTCCTCCTCCCCTCAGCATCACCCATTTCTCCTCCTTCCTACTCCTCCTCCCTCTGCATCACCCGTTTCTCCTCCTTCCTACTCCTCCTCCCTCTGCATCACCCGTTTCTCCTCCTTCCTACTCCTCCTCCCTCTGCATCACCCGTTTCTCCTCCTTCCTACTCCTCCTCCCCCTCTGCATCACCCGTTTCTCCTCCTTCCTACTCCTCCTCCCCCTCTGCATCACCCGTTTCTCCTCCTTCCTACTCCTCCCTCTGCATCACCTGTTTCTCCTCCTTCCTACTCCTCCTCACCCTCAGCATCACCCGTTTCTCCTCCTTCCTACTCCTCCCCCTCTGCATCACCCGTTTCTCCTCCTTCCTACTCCTCCTCTCCCTCTGCATCACCCGTTTCTCCTCCTTTCTACTCCTCCTCCCTCAGCATCACCCATTTCTCCTCCTTCCTACTCCTCCTCCCTCTGCATCACCCGTTTCTCCTCCTTCCTACTCCTCCTCCCTCTGCATCACACGTTTCTACTCCTTCCTACTCCTCCTCCCCTCTGCATCACCCGTTTCTCCTCCTTCCTACTCCTCCTCCCCTCTGCATCACCCGTTTCTCCTCCTTCCTACTCCTCCTCCCCTCTGCATCACCCGTTTCTCCTCCTTCCTACTCCTCCTCCCCTCTGCATCACCCGTTTCTCCTCCTTCCTACTCCTCCTCTCCCTCTGCATCACCTGTTTCTCCTCCTTCCTACTCCTCTCCCTCTGCATCACCCGTTTCTCCTCCTTCCTACTCCTCCTCTCCCTCTGCATCACCCGTTTCTCCTCCTTCCTACTCCTCCTCTCCCTCTGCATCACCCGTTTCTCCTCCTTCCTACTCCTCCTCACCCTCTGCATCACCTGTTTCTCCTCCTTCCTACTCCTCCTCCCCTCTGCATCACCCGTTTCTCCTCCTTCCTACTCCTCCTCCCCTCTGCATCACCGTTTCTCCTCCTTCCTACTCCTCCTCCCTCTGCATCACCCGTTTCTCCTCCTTCCTACTCCTCCTCCCCTCTGCATCACCCGTTTCTCCTCCTTCCTACTCCCCCTCCCCCTCTGCATCACCCGTTTCTCCTCCTTCCTACTCCTCCTCTCCCCTGCATCACCTGTTTCCCTCCTTCCTACTCCTCCTCCCTCTGCATCACCCGTTTCTCCTCCTTCCTACTCCTCCTCCCCCTCTGCATCACCCGTTTCTCCTCCTTCCTACTCCTCCTCCTCCCTCCTTCCTACTCCCCCTCCCCCTCTGCATCACCAGTTTCTCCTCCTTCCTACTCCTCCTCCCTCTGCATCACCCGTTTCTCCTCCTTCCTACTCCTCCTCCCCCTCTGCATCACCTGTTTCTCCTCCTTCCTACTCCTCCTCCCCTCTGCATCACCCGTTTCTCCTCCTTCCTACTCCTCCTCCCCCTCTGCATCACCCGTTTCTCCTCCTTCCTACTCCTCCTCCCCCTCTGCATCACCCGTTTCTCCTCCTTCCTACTCCTCCTCCCCCTCTGCATCACCCGTTTCTCCTCCTTCCTACTCCTCCTCCCCTCTGCATCACCCGTTTCTCCTCCTTCCTACTCCTCCTCCCTCTGCATCACCCGTTTCTCCTACTTACTACTCCTCCTCACCCTCTGCATCACCCGTTTCTCCTCCTTCCTACTCCTCCCCCTCTGCATCACCCGTTTCTCCTCCTTCCTACTCCTCCCCCTCTGCATCACCTGTTTCTCCTCCTTCCTACTCCTCCTCCTCTGCATCACCCGTTTCTCCTCCTTCCTACTCCTCCTCCCCCTCTGCATCACCCGTTTCTCCTCCTTCCTACTCCTCCTCCCCCTCTGCATCACCCGTTTCTCCTCCTTCCTACTCCTCCTCACCCTCTGCATCACCTGTTTCTCCTCCTTCCTACTCCTCCTCCTCTGCATCACCCGTTTCTCCTCCTTCTACTCCCCTCCCCCTCTGCATCACCCGTTTCTCCTCCTTCCTACTACTCCTCCCCCTCTGCATCACCCGTTTCTCCTCCTTCCTACTCCTCCTCCCCCTCTGCATCACCTGTTTCTCCTCCTTCCTACTCCTCCTCCCCCTCTGCATCACCCGTTTCTCCTCCTTCCTACTCCTCCTCCCCCTCTGCATCACCCGTTTCTCCTCCTTCCTACTCCTCCTCCCCCTCTGCATCACCTGTTTCTCCTCCTTCCTACTCCTCCTCCCCCTCTGCATCACCTGTTTCTCCTCCTTCCTACTCCTCCTCCCCCTCTGCATCACCCGTTTCTCCTCCTTCCTACTCCTCCTCCCCCTCTGCATCACCCGTTTCTCCTCTTCCTTCTTTCTTTGCTGCTTCTCATCTCTACTTTCACACTCTTCTGGTGACGATTCCTCAGTTTTCTTTTCTATGCTTCCACATGGATAGAGTTTGCCCTTTGCTATGATGATAATTGATACTATACAATAATAAACAGAGGTAAATTTAGTCACTCTGATTATCTTTTCATTTTGAATCTATGTAAGGCACAGGGTAATAGCAGAGAATAAAAGTAAAACTTTGAGTAGGACTGGATGAGTGACCAATTTTAAAATGCCCTATTGTACTTTGTGCCCCAAAACTCTTCAGTTGAATTTTTGAAAGCTGTTGTATCTGAAAATCAAAGTGAAGCATATTTCAGACTACAGTACAAGATGCTGTGCACACACACACACACACACACACACACACACACACACACACACACACACACACACACACACACACATGTACTGCCTCCACCCCCACCCCCCCACCCCCCAAAAAAAAAATCAACAAAATAACCAATTGCAGACAGGTATAACATGCATCACAATATACGGTATGCATCAACGTGCGTCTTTGGTGACAATAACACGTCACAGGGACTGTCAACAGCAAAATTTATAGACGGACAAATGTTATCCAATGTAGAAATTGGTCAATTACAGCCCATGATCTTAAAAATACATAATAAGATATACACAAAATCTGCAAGCAGCATGAGGTCAGTGTTATGATTTTCTGATCATGATCATGAGTATTTTGCCCATGAATAAGGTGTAGGGGTCACTGGAGAAAAAAAGACTATCCCTTTTGCTATTTCACTCTCTGCCTGTAGTCCACCTGACAGAGACACGTGACAATCCACTACTGCTCTCCACAGCTGTTGTCCACTGCTCTCCACAGCTGTTGTCCACTGCTCTCCACAGCTGTTGTCCACTGCTCTCCACAGCTGTTGTCCACTGCTCTCCACAGCTGTTGTCCACTGCTCTCCACAGCTGTTGTCCACTGCTCTCCGCAGCTGTTGTCCACTGCTCTCCGCAGCTGTTGTCCACTGCTCTCCGCAGCTGTTGTCCACTGCTCTCCGCAGCTGTTGTCCACTGCTCTCCGCAGCTGTTGTCCACTGCTCTCCGCAGCTGTTGTCCACTGCTCTCCGCAGCTGTTGTCCACTGCTCTCCACAGCTGTTGTCTACTGCTCTCCACAGCTGTTGTCCACTGCTCTCCACAGCTGTTGTCCACTGCTCTCCACAGCTGTTGTCTACTGCTCTCCGCAGCTGTTGTCCACTGCTCTCCACAGCTGTTGTCCACTGCTCTCCACAGCTGTTGTCTACTGCTCTCCGCAGCTGTTGTCCACTGCTCTCCGCAGCTGTTGTCCACTGCTCTCCGCAGCTGTTGTCCACTGCTCTCCGCAGCTGTTGTCCACTGCTCTCCGCAGCTGTTGTCCACTGCTCTCCACAGCTGTTGTCCACTGCTCTCCACAGCTGTTGTCCACTGCTCTCCACAGCTGTTGTCCACTGCTCTCCACAGCTGTTGTCCACTGCTCTCCGCAGCTGTTGTCCACTGCTCTCCACAGCTGTTGTCCACTGCTCTCCGCAGCTGTTGTCCACTGCTCTCCGCAGCTGTTGTCCACTGCTCTCCACAGCTGTTGTCCACTGCTCTCCGCAGCTGTTGTCCACTGCTCTCTGCACTTTGGACTGCCATGCCTCCAAAGGCAACAAAAAGTTGTAGTTACAGAAACCCAACCAACCCTTTTTTTTCCTGCTGACCCTGAACTTTAATTAAAGAAAAATAATGTTTTTGATGGAAAGAAGAGAGATATTGATGGAAAGAAGAGAGATATTGATGGAAAGAAGAGAGATATTGATGGTAAACAACAAACTGCATGCAGTCTCATCTTTCCTGCCCTGTGCGCACTCAGGAAATCCAGTTTACATTAAAAAATCATTTTCAGCTGAGGAGAAACTTGATTTATGTTCAATCTAGCCTTTTCTAAAACAAAACAAAAAATAAAATAAATAATAAGTTCAGGCTGACCTACTGACGATTTTTTGTTGTTGCCATATCACTATAACCATAAATATTGTTTTATTTTTACCTAATGCAATGCCCCCATGCCAAGCTCCTTGCCACACCCCCTGCTACACACCCTGCTACACACCCTGCCACACACCCTGCTGTGACGGCTGCTTCTCTGTGCAGAGCCCAACATCAAGAGTCCACTCAACAGCACTGCTGCCGCCCTGTGGGCCAACCAGACAGCCTATGACCAACACCTGCGAGAGAAGTTCGGCAAAGGCTCCAGTTGACCTCCCAGCCCCCACCGCCCAACACCACCTTCCATTCCCTATGTCCCACCCACATATACCCTCATCCACACACACTGTACACACTCTCCCTCTATCTCTACACACACTCCCCATCCATACAAGTATTCCATCTACACACAGTCAGATCCACACACACACCCATTCATACATTCCCATCCACACACACCCATCCACACATTCCCATCCACACACACCATCCACACACACCCATCCACACACACACCCATCCACACACACCCATCCACACACACCCATCCACACACACCCATCCACACACACCCATCCACACACACCCATCCACACACTCCCCCCATCCATCCAAACAAATCATCACAGCACTGGCATACCCGTGTCATGTCTACGTGCATAGCTAGCTAAAAGCACACTTGTATTCCAGGGGTGCACACGCTCACAAAATGCACACACAATCATTCATGCACACACAAACACACATGCACATGCACACATACACACACTATTGGCAACTTGAGCGGGCACTTGGGACTCTGGCCAAGTAATGGAGCCAAGTGCAATAGCACAGGAGCTGTTGTGTAGGACAGATCTCATGTTTCATCTTGTTGGTCAGTCAGTGCTCACTTACAGACTGAAGTGGTCTGAGGAATCTGTATCTTTACTAAGTGAGTGGCACCAAAACTGTTGTGCAAACTTGTTGACATTTCTCATATGTTGATTTCCTCTTGCCACCTGAGCTCCCCTCCCCCTTGCCCACTCCACCTCCCCCTCGCCCACTCCACCTCCCCCTTGCCCACTCCCCCTTGCCCACTCCACCTCCCCCTTGCCCACTCCCCCTCCCCCTCGCCCACTCCACCTCCCCCTCGCCCACTCCACCTCCCCCTCGCCCACTCCACCTCCCCCTCGCCCACTCCACCTCCCCCCTTGCCCACTCCACCTCCCCCTTGCCCACTCCCCCTCCCCCTCGCCCACTCCACCTCCCCCTCGCCCACTCCACCTCCCCCTCGCCCACTCCACCTCCCCCTCGCCCACTCCACCTCCCCCTTGCCCACTCCACCTCCCCCTTGCCCACTCCACCTCCCCCTTGCCCACTCCACCTCCCCCTCGCCCACTCCACCTCCCCCTTGCCCACTCCACCTCCCCCTTGCCCACTCCACCTCCCCCTTGCCCACTCCACCTCCCCCTTGCCCACTCCACCTCCCCCTCGCCCACTCCACCTCCCCACTCCTATCTGTCAGTAATAAAAGGCTCTGTGACAACAGGTTGAGAGAGAGAAAAAAAATCTGTAGGTGTAGGAATGTGCCACAAGAAATGGAGGGAAAGCATGAAAGCATGCGAATGCACTGTTTTTCACACATGTTTTTCATGGATCGGTCAAGTCGAAGTGTTAGCCATGTGCTTGGGGTATGTGTGTGCCTGGTCTTTGGTTTTGTCATGTAAAGAGACTTGCTACAATTTTCCCAAACTTTGTTTTTCTTTACACTCATAAAATCTTTCCCATCACACCCAGATTGCTGTTCTCTCCATCCATGAGAACCAGTTCATGCTGTGTTCAGCAGCTTGGATGCTCAAACTTCATGTGTGTAGGTTTTGGGGTTTCATGGATTATTGTTAACGCATAAAGTTCTTCCTTTGATTTTTTGGTCTGTTTGCTGTCAGTGCCAACTTGACTTGTTTCGATTTTCTGTGACGGCAGACGAAATTCCAAGAAACACACAGTTGCAAGGTACTCGGGAGAGGACAAGTGACGGTCTTCACACTTCGTTCATCATTTTGGATGCAGCAAGATCTTGTGTGTAGGCCGTGGGATTTTGTGGGTCTTGTAAACACATACAGATCTTGCTTTCAGTTCCATCTCCATGCCATTGGTGCCAAAACCTGTCCAACTTTCTATGGCAGCAGACAAACCTTTTCAAGAGAGTTACTATTGCGAGGTGCCCTGGAGATGGAAAGGGCCAGTCTACTTCTGAGCAGTGTGACTGATTTTGAATGATATATGCCCTGAAAGCATTGCCTCTTTGAATCCAAGGGATGCTTGTCTTGAAGGAGTCGACCCTCAGATTGGAAATGGAACTGGAAGCCATGCCTATTTCAATTCCATTACCTCTTGGATTCGAGGGAATACTTGTCCTGGAGGTATTGCCAGACACCAAGACCTAGATTTGCTGTTTGCATGAATGTATTGGAGACGGTGTGACCGTTCCTGTTTATGTACTTGGAGACTATTCATCACAGTTCCAGTGTTTGTAATTGCAAGAGTGTGCACTACTGTTTCTGTGCTTGTAATTGCAAGAGTGTGCACTACTGTTTCTGTGCTTGTAATTGCACGTGTTCAATACTGTTTATGTGCTCGTAATTGCAAGAGTATACTCTACTGTTTCTGTGGTTGAACTGGAAAACTGCAATACAGTTTCTGTGCTTGTAACTGCAAGACTGTGCATCACAGTTTCTGTGCTTGTAACTGCAAGACTGTGCATCACAGTTTCTGTGCTTGTAATTGCTAGACTGTGCATCACAGTTTCTGTGCTTGTAACTGCAAGACTGTGCATCACAGTTTCTGTGCTTGTAATTGCTAGACTGTGCATCACAGTTTCTGTGCTTGTAATTGCTAGACTGTGCATCACAGTTTCTGTGCTTGTAACTGCAAGACTGTGCTTCACAGTTTCTGTGCTTGTAAAAGCAAGACTGTGCATCACAGTTTCTGTGCTTGTAATTGCTAGACTGTGCATCACAGTTTCTGTGCTTGTAACTGCAAGACTGTGCTTCACAGTTTCTGTGCTTGTAAAAAAAAATTGCTAGACTGTGCATCACAGTTTCTGTGCTTGTAACTGCAAGACTGTGCATCACAGTTTCTGTGCTTGTAATTGCTAGACTGTGCATCACAGTTTCTGTGCTTGTAACTGCAAGACTGTGCAATACAGTTTCTGTGCTTGTAACTGCAAGACTGTGCATCACAGTTTCTGGCTTGTAACTGCAAGACTGTGCGTCACAGTTTCTGTGCTTGTAATTGCTAGACTATGCATTACTGTTTCTCTGTTTGTACTCGGAGACTGTGCTTGACAGGTTCTGATGAAGGCAGATTTGTGGCTGCACAGGAGTGCTTTCCTCTCATTCTCTGATGAAGGCAGATTTGTGGCTGCACAGGAGTGCTTTCCTCTCATTCTCTGAGAGCATTTGTCATCCATTAGTTTAATAAGTTTGTGTGGGTTGAGAGAATTGTGTAGTTTTGGTGATAGATTATGTGCACTGTAGTACTAGTAGTCTGCACATAATGCTAGATAGAACCACTGATGTATTGACCTATGAACATTACTCCTTAGCCTGTAACCTATAGGGTATTCAGCTCTATGTGAGAAATTGATTACTAGAAAACTGATGTATTCTTTCTGTTTGTTCAACACACGAAGTTTCCATCAGTCCTAGACATTGCTGAAGCAGCCCAGACTCCTGTGTGGAAAGAAAACTGACTACAGCACACTCCTGCAGGAGTCTGCTTAGCATGGAATGCAAGACAGAGACAGACCAGTGCTCCGGACAGATCACTGGGGAAGGCAGGTGAAGGGAACATGTGGTGCTGGGATGTGACAGGACTTAACTGCCTTTGCCTCGTACCAAGAATGCAGGATGGACGTCAGCTGCCCTGTGACAACCTCACCATGGCTGCTGCAGTGGAGCTCTTGTGCAGCAGACATCCAAGATGGCGGGCACGGCCAAATGGGCAGATGAGAGGATGACTCAACATGGCTGCTGTGGGAGCTAAGGTCAAAGTGCCGATGTGGGTGTGTTGAGATTGAAATGCCAACATGCGTGTTGAAGTTGAAATGCCCAAACGCCAGTGTAAGTGTTTGGTCTGTTACGAGACAGGGCTCTTGATCTCTCGCTCGAGAGAGATTGTCTAGGGGTTTCTTTTTGCCGTCTAGTAACATCCACTTTCTTTCCATGCAATCAAGGGGTGAACGAGACAACACAGAGAAGAAAGTAGGTGGGATTTGACTTTAAAAATGACTTTAATAATATGGAAGAAATGATAATTCTTAATACAACTAATTCAAAGCATCAAATCATATAATGTTTAGCCAGCCAGCCTTTCAATAGTGACACTTATCTGTAAGCGTCAGTTTAGCTGACCGCTGATGATCATAAAGCCTTTTCAACAGGGTTGTAGAATGATGAGCGGGTAGGGTCGGGTGAGGCGTAGACTGGTGGGAATCTTTAGTGCTGGCACTTGGAGGAAGGGAGGGTATCGTCGAACGTCTCCCCTCCGTGTTGAGGCCGTTGGTAGGTCAGGCGTGACGCTGGTAGGGTGGTCAGGCCTAGCGTTGTCCGTGGGTCGTGCATCTCGTTGTCGGTGGGGGTCCGGCCAAGCGTGGTCGCCTGATGGTGGATCGTGGGGGAAGGGAGGGTAGCGTAGATCATCTCCCCTCCACGTTGAGGCTGGTGGTAGGTCAGGGGTCAGGCCTCAGTCATAACGCTGTCGGGGGCCTGGTCAAGCGTGGCCGCCTGACAACCCTTATCTTCTGGCGGAGGTGTTGAATCACGCCCATCTGTTTGACCTGGGGCACAGTCACTTCACGTGCACTGTATGTCCAAGTGGTAGGGTGTGAGAGAGAGAGAGAGATAGAAGACGGTGGGGGGATTTATAGTTGTGGGATGCCGTCTACTGACCAATCACTCTCTAGACGCCATCTGCACTTTAGTCACGTGTGTCTTTGTTCCTCTCAGTCACGAGTGCCTTTGTTCACCAAAGTCACAAGTGCCTTAGTTCACCAAAGTCACGAGTGTCTTTGTTCTGTCCAAATTCTCACGTTCTGGCACAACATTTCAATGGCTGGCTGGTTTCTCTAAGGGACAAATTTGAGGCCTGGCTGGCTCTTAAAGTATACAATGAACTGACTTAAAATAAAAATACCTCCACTCATAACAGGTCAAAATGCTGAAACGTGTGTTAGGTTAAAATGCCCAAATGCGTGTTGAGGTTAGATGTTGAGGTCAGTGTGGGTGTTGAGGTCAAAATTTGCCACTGTGGGAGTTGAGGTTGGATGTTGAGGTCAGTGTGTGTGTTGAGGTCAGTGTGTGTGTTGAGGTCAGTGTGGGTGTTGAGGTCAGTGTGGGTGTTGAGGTCAGTGGGTGTTGAGGTCAGTGTGGGTGTTGAGGTCAGTGTGGGTGTTGAGGTCAGTGTGGGTGTTGAGGTCAGTGTGGGTGTTGAGGTCAGTGTGGGTGTCAAGGTCAGTGTGGGTGTTGAGGTCAAAATTTGACACCGTGGGAGTTGAGGTTGAAAAGCCGAAGTAAACATGCAGACATAGGTGAGGGAATCCAGTGACGGCAGGGCTGGAAACTGGAACCAATGCAGGACTGGAAGGCAGCCCACTGATGATATCTACACTTCTGAAGCAGAGAGGAACTTTTCTGTGCTGTGCTGCACTGACTTGTCCAAAAATCGGGGCGGGTAGTTGAAGACAAATGTGACCCATTTCTGGAAACCAGTCTTAACTCGCAATCATCGAAACAGTGCTACACAGCTCTGAAGGTGGTGGGGCTGCCTGTGCAAAATTGAGGTTTTTGGTTCATTGCATTCTCTAAAAATTAATCTATAAAATGGTATAAGTTTTATGTCTTAAAAATGTATTTAAGTGCATTAAAAATTAATTAAAGTTATAATTGTGATAATTTAGAGCATTTTTATTTGCCAAAATCTACCAATTTTGACCCTGCAAAACAACACGTAACCCTTGCAGAACATCAACACATGGTCTTTCGCGCGCTTTCTTTCGTTTCTTCTGCTGTGCAAAAAATCAAGATGATTGGATAATTCTAAGACCCTGTTGCTAAGGAGAATGTGTGAGGATTGCATGCAAAACTTTGAGGTCCGTTTTCTCAAAACAAGTCGCGACTGAGTTTTCAACTTCAACTTGTTATAACTTCCACAATTTTTTAGCTACCAGGTTCGTTTTGGTGTCAAATTAATCAGGAAACTCTGTAGAATTCAAAAATATAAACATCTCAAAAATGATAAAATCCACCTTAAGACTGGTTTGGTGGTGCGGGGTCACAAATGACATTGTGACTGTGATTGCTTTTCCTGTAGGATGGAGAAGTGGGTTGTCATTCGGACTGCCTGCACTCTTCACATCTAGGTCATACTGCTCAGGTGTTGAGGTCTTCACATCTAGGTCATACTGCTCAGGTGTTGAGGTCTTCACATCTAGGTCATACTGCTCAGGTGTTGAGGTCTTCACATCCAAGTCACACTGCTCAGGTGTTGAGGTCTTCACATCTAGGTCATACTGCTCAGGTGTTGAGGTCTTCACATCTAGGTCATACTGCTCAGGTGTTGAGGTCTTCACATCTAGGTCATACTGCTCAGGTGTTGAGGTCTTCAACTAATCAGGGTCTTGCTCACACAACGCGTTACGAAAGTGGTAAAAAAGTTTGTGGGAGAGGTGGGGTGGGGTGGTGATGTTGGTCTCGTAACTGCAGGACAAAGGAGTAGAGCTGTCTGTCCATCTCTCTGCCTTTGCCATTCCGTCCTCTCATAACAACACAGCCTCATAGACTGATGCCAGCGGATGAAGTCACTGAATGGAACTGCCATCACTTTTTGCCATGTAGAATCTAAACTGACTTGAGATAGAAGAGTGGTCAAATGATATCTTCTTTTCTTAAACAGGTCATTCATTTCATTTGTGCAATTTTACACCTGTTCCAAGCATAACTTTGCGCGTAATGATGATAATGACAATGACGATTGCTCACAACATGCCAGTCTCAACCAGAGTTTATGCAATATACCGTTGTTTACCTCGGGTAGAGGGACAGTCCCTCATATTTTCAACGCATTGCCTTGCTGTCCACATCTCGGCACCGGAGTTGGATCTCACTTCAACAGTTCCTGCGTGCATGCTTGCGGGTTTTCACTGGATTCCTGCTTATTTGTACCTTTTTTCAAAGAGCTTGTGACTATGCATTACTAGTGATGTTTGTATGGCACAAAGGTTACATTATGATGATGCATTACTAGTGATGTTTGTATGGCACAAAGGTTACATTATGATGATGCATTACTAGTGATGTTTGTATGGCACAAAGGTTACATTATGATGATGCATTACTAGTGATGTTTGTATGGCACAAAGGTTACATTATGATGATGCATTACTAGTGATGTTTGTATGGCACAAAGGTTACATTATGATAATGCATTACTAGTGGTGTTTGTATGGCACAAAGGTTACATTATGATGATGCATTACTAGTGATGTTTGTATGGCACAAAGGTTACATTATGATGATGCATTACTACTGATGTTTGTATGGCGCAAGGGCTGTATCGTGAGAACACTATCAATGTTTGTCAAGCACAAAGGTTACATTATGATTGTATGGCGCAAGGGCTGTATCGTGAGAACACTATCAATGTTTGTCAAGCACAAAGGTTACATTATGTTTGTATGGCACAAGGGCTGTATGGTGAGAACACTATCAATGTTTGTCAAGCACAAAGGTTACATTATGTTTGTATGGCGCAAGGGCTGTATCGTGAGAACACTATCAATGTTTGTCAAGCACAAAGGTTACATTATGATTGTATGGCGCAAGGGCTGTATCGTGAGAACACTATCAATGTTTGTCAAGCACAAAGGTTACATTATGATTGTATGGCGCAAGGGCTGTATCGTGAGAACACTATCAATGTTTGTCAAGCACAAAGGTTACATTATGATTGTATGGCACAAGGGCTGTATCGTGAGAACACTATCAATGTTTGTCAAGCACAAAGGTTACATTATGATTGTATGGCACAAGGGCTGTATGGTGAGAACACTATCAATGTTTGTCAAGCACAAAGGTTACATTATGATTGTATGGCACAAGGGCTGTATGGTGAGAACACTATCAATGTTTGTCAAGCACAAAGGTTACATTATGATTGTATGGCACAAGGGCTGTATGGTGAGAACACTATCAATGTTTGTCAAGCACAAAGGTTACATTATGATTGTATGGCACAAGGGCTGTATGGTGAGAACACTATCAATGTTTGTCAAGCACAAAGGTTACATTATGATTGTATGGCACAAGGGCTGTATGGTGAGAACACTATCAATGTTTGTCAAGCACAAAGGTTACATTATGATTGTATGGCACAAGGGCTGTATCGTGAGAACACTATCAATGTTTGTCAAGCACAAAGATTTGCAGAGGCTCTTGTCCTTCTCCATTTAATGGACTGCCAGCTCATGTGCAACTCTGATGTTAATTCTACTTTGCTCATTGCATCCCTGACTCTCTGGAGCTTCCACCTGCCCTGTCACCTGACTTTCAGGTGTGTCTGTGTACATCATTGCTTTATGTCTCTTGCATAAGTCTGACCAGCTCCTGTACAGCTCCATTAAATCTGCCTGAAAAGACTTTTTTGTGTAGTTTCTTTTGCAGTAATTTTAAACTCGCCCAGTTGTAATGGGAGTGATCCCTGTAAACAGGCATAGAGCGAGTTTTCGCGAGGAACCTGGGTTAGCTACGGTAGGGTCACTGCGCATGTCTGGTTACTTTCTTCGCGGAAACGCTGTTCAGTTGTGTCCAGTCGCAACCCAGGCAACAAGATGGCGACAGCCTTGGCTGATGTGTTGCGAATTTACTGTTGTGAAGAATTAATTGACGAATCTGTGCAATCTGTTGAGTTTTGGGGCTGAAATTTGAATGAAATTAGAAGCAAGCTGTGCTGGGATGTATTTAGGCCGATTGGGGAGGGGGGCGGGGTGGGGGGGTGGGGGGGGAAGCGTGGTTTTTATCCCTGCGCTGCTGAAAGTCAGAAATCGCACCCATACTCACGTTGACCTCAATTCTTCCCAAAATAAACATCACTGCTAAAATAAAATGCATTAAAACCAAGACAGTATCCAACCCAGTATCCTTAATTTTTGAAAGGTTAATTGATTTACAACAATTGTGTTCTCACAATCCGTAACTTTGTGAAAAAACATTTGCAGAAGTTTCTCTCCTCGCCATGGCAGCCATCTTGGAACTGGAGTGAACGTACGCTGGGGCCAAGGTTGAACTTTGGTTAACCGGTGACGTCACTCCGGTCGTACCGTAGCGAGTTTTTGCGACCTCCGGTTCAACTCGAGTCACTATAGTTGACGCGAAAACTCGCTCATATATAACAGGGTTAAGGTGCTTGTTTTTTGACTCACATGCGAAGCAAAAGTGAGTCTATGTACTGAGCCGTGTCGTCCGTCCGTCCGGGCATCCGTCCGGGCGTAAAATACTTAAACGTTGGATTTTTCTCGGAGACTATTAAGTCTATCAACACCAAATGTGGCATGATGGTGTATGATGACAAGGCCTCAAAAAACATACATAGTGACTTGACCTTGCGTCAAGGTCACAGGAGCCATAAATGTGGTCTCAAAAACAGTCATTTTTCACATTTTCCCAATTTTCTCCCACGTTATTGAAAATGGCGACCTTAGCTACAAGTGGTATATAGGTCAAAGCAAGCCCTATCTTTTCATACCAGTTTGGTTGACCTTGCTTCAAGGTCAAGGTCACAGGAGCTCTTCAAAGTTGGATTGTATACATATTTTGAAGTGACCTTGACCCTGAACTATGGAAGATAACTGTTTCAAACTTAATAATTATGTGGGGCACATGTTATACTTTCATCATGAGACACATTTGGTTACATATCATCAAGGTCAAGGTCACTTTGACCCTTATGAAATGTGACCAAAATGGGGTAGTGAACCACTAAAAGTGACTATATCTCATGGTAGAAAGTGCCAATAAGCACCATTGTGCTTCCTATGTCTTGAATTAACAGCTTTGTGTTGCATGACCTTGGATGACCTTGACCTTGGGTCAAGGTCACATGTATTTTGGTAGGGAAAATGTGTTAAGCATTTCTTAGTGTATGATGTCATTGGTAGGTTTAGTTGTTTGACCTTGACCTTGAAGGTCACCTGAAGGTCAAGGTCATATAAAGGTCAAGGTCAAGCATGTGAGTCGTATGGGCTTTGTCCTTCTTGTTTTACATTGCAAGTATTCATCTATTCAGGGCAATCACTTATTCATTTACGAGGTAATATAGGACAAATGTACTAAAAATGCTATCTCATCATAGGGTTCAAGATTATCCTCTTCCTTGAGTGGTGGTAATTATTATCCATAATTTATGCTTGTAGGCAAGGTCATTGGAGTGACGAGAGCCGTCAGATAATAATTTTGCTACGCTTTTCTAAAAGTGTTGCAGATTAATTTTTCATCTCCAATATAATCGATAATCAGTACCCCTGAACCCCTGTGGGTTAGGGGTAAGAATAGACCCATCGCGTTTACTTTGTGATTCGTAAGAGGCGAATAACTAGAAACACCGTGACTGGATTACGTTAACTCTAAACTGTTCTAGTGATTTTCGTTCTTAATGGCCTTACATAGCCTACAAAGGCTGATAGGCCGTAAAACACAATCCATCCATCCATCCATCTATAAGACCCATCCACATGGCCCATGCGGTCGCTGGGCTTAGCCAATCGCTGGCGCGGAACTAGTCTATTTTTAGCGCAGACTTCTCTGGCTCACACTGGTATCACAAATACGGCACTGTCTGGAACCAGCGTCTCTTTGACTCCATCACGCATTTTCGCTTCGGTTCTAGCCTATCGCACAACCACAACAAAATGGTTGTTCACTGCCAGTGGCTCACATGTTCTGATGATCAACGATATCCCGATAAAATAGTAGGAGGCAAATTTTCCCTCTGTAAAAAGCAGAAGAGCCGATACCATGGTGTGGATCAAGGCGTGCTGCCGGCCACACAATCAGCTAAATCTCAACCGGCTTAATTAATAAAAACAAAGGAGTCTGCGCAGGGGTGAGTCTCAGATCTGCATTTGAAATTGAACATTACTGTTGTTTAACATAAGTTTATTCATTTCTAGGCTTCAGGACGCAAATTTTGGGAGGGAGCGTGAAGGCTGAGTGAGGATAGACGTACAGTAACGCTTCATTGCGAGGATGATGCTTTATATGTACCTTACCATCTACCAACTACCTGATCACTGGAACACTTGATCAACATTTTACAGGCACCTGACAACAGACAGATACGACGCTCATTGTCACGCAGATGCCAGCACCACTTCCACTTCCCGAGCTGTCGCCCCCACCGTTGAATCCTCTTGCTCATAGATCTTAATTTCGTCTAAATAACATGAGTAGTATTTATTCATACCCCTGTCTATCACAGTCTGAGAAATCTTCTCACTGTCTGGCAAAAATGAGACACAACTACTGTCCGGAATACAACGCAACGAGTCAGTCGGCGTTCGCATGGAAGCCATTTTGCCGCCTGCATGTGATACCACGCGAGCTACAGTGAGAAAGAGGCGTGGCTGTGGATGAGTCAATTCAGGGGTGCTCTAAATGCATATTTACACTCCCTGGACATTGAGCCACTCCTACAATCGCTTCAACACCTTCATAAGCTTCCTGGGAAGCCAGGCTGCACATTCCTGCACAAGGCATGATAAGAGATGAAAGTAGCAGTTGAGCACCTGGAACATTACATGTATAACCACATGTGGCCCTCCCCCTGAGAGTGTCGGGAAGTGTAAAGGGCCGAAACACTTGTTGATGGGGACTTCACCTCTGCAGACCGCCTGTTGCCTTGCTCTGTTAGGAGTTTCTTGCCATTTCAGTTTTTTAGTCCAGCCCTCACAGGTACCCATTTAACTTCTGAGTGGGGAGAAACTATGCAGAGGACCACTTCATTCATACAGGACTGCTGGAAAGCAGGCTTGAATACAGTCTTTTTCGAAGTGGGCCAATGCCATTTGATGTCACAATGAGGCCAAAACAAACATCATTGTGACGAGTAGTGAACATCTGTGTAGACAGATGCAGACACACATGCTGACAGAATGTTTAGACTCGTGCAACCAAGACACTGCTGGGGAGAGCAAGAGAAGGCACTTTTGATGCAGCATGGCACTTCCACCAACAATGCAAACTAGGCAGAGTTCAGAGAAGGATCATATAGTACAGGAGATGGATGGATGGAACTTTACGGCCTAGCAGCCTTTGTAGAGTATGTAAGGCCATAAAGCACGAAAATCATTCTAGAAGATTTAGAGTAAGCGCAAAGCAAGTCACGATGTCCCTAATTGTTCGCCTCTTACGAATCGCGTAGAGAGCATGGTGGGTCAATTCTTACCCCGAACTCAAGAGACGAAACACAAGGTTGGACCAATGACCTTATTGTGGAACCACTATTCAATAACCTAAAACCGATGATGACATATTTTCTCATGTTCACGACTGACTGTCTCTTGCTGCCTGCAGATTACAATAATCTGTGTCTAAGGATGAAAATGTCAGTAAAGGTACATATATTTTACTTCTCCATCAACAAAATTGTGTTGTGTGCTCTGTAGGGTTCAAAACACACACACACACACACACACACACACACACACACACACACACACACACACACACACACACACGGCTTCTTGTAAAATCTCTCCCTGTGGGTTCGGGGTAAGAATTGACCTCCCGCATCTCCCTAAGCGATTCGTAAGAGGCGAATAACTATGACATCATTTACGTTCACTCTAAACTGTACAAGTCGGCAGACGGCGCGGAGGAACCACAACTGGTCAACGGGCAAGAAGGCGATTCCCAGCAGGCGTTGTGGAGCGCTCAGAGCACGGCGAGACACGTAGAACGCCCTGGTCATCCACTGCATCCAGCTTCCACTCCAGCCGTCTTGACTACGTCTTGCCACTGGATCAAGGGGGGACTTGGACGAGAGAGTGAGGCTGACGTCGCGCAACTCTCACTCACTTTAATCAAACTCACGCGCAAGTCATCTATGTCATCACCTGTCAGATCGAGTGATGCTGCTGTGAAGCGAGCCACCAGGAAGTCCAGAGCCAGCAGTTCGTCTTCCCCTGGTCAGCCACCTGCACTTCCCTGTCCACACTGCAACAGACTCTTTCGGGCTCGGATTGGTCTCACCAGCCATCTGAGGACCCACAACCAGATGAAATGATGACATCTATGGTCCTCATCGATCCCGATGGACGAACATCATCATCAAACTGTACAAGTGATTTTCGTGCTTCAATGCCTTACATATCCTACAAAGGCTGATAGGCTGGGAAACACGACCCATCCATCCATCTGATAAAATCCTTTCTTTCGTATTTCATCATTCAAATTTGTACACAACAAAGCCATAGCGAGCTGAACAAACATTTCCCAAGCCCATCTCTCCAGTTAAAAGCCCTGACTCCTAGTTTTGGGGCCAGCTCTACGGATCAGTGCCAAAAAGTAAAACCACGCTCATGGCGTTTTGCAATCCAAAGAATCAACACTCATACAACCACTCAACACCACATTCCTACAAAAACTCACACACTACACACATAAACAAAAAACAAAAACTATGATCCAGTAGAACAAACTATACAATATACACAGCACTTGCAGGCCAGGTCAAGTAAGGCGAAGCAGCTCAGCGGGAAAGGCGGATCGGAAGAGGTGGGTCTTTAGAGCACTTTTGAACTGGGGCAGAGTGTCAGAATGACGGACTGAGAGAGGGAGACTATTCCAGGTTACAGGTCCAATATAGGAGAAGGCACGCTGTCCTTGAGTTTTCTTATTACGGCGGGGGACCTTAAGCATTCTAGAGTCAGCAGCTGAGCGTAGAGATCTGGAGGGCGTGTAGACTGCAAGAATTTCTGTAAGAGCGTGTGGTGCGGTGTTGTCGATGGCCTTGAAGCACAAAGTAGCAAGTTTATAATCTATCCTCTGAGAGATGGGGAGCCAGTGAAGTGTATGTAGGAGTGATGAGACATGGGTACGCTTGGGACATCGAAAAACTAGCCTAGCAGCACAATTCTGAACTTTCTGGAGTTTGTTAAGCAGAGTGTCGGGGATGCCAGCGAGAAGAGAGTTTCCATAGTCGAGACGAGACAGAACAAGTGATGTGATGAGCGTTTTGGTGGCCTGCTGAGAAAGATAATGACGAATGGTACTAATTTTCCTTAGCTCATAATATGCTAACTGACAGACTTTGTTGACATGAGATCTCATTGACAGATCATCGTCAAACATGACGCCTAAATTTCTAACAGACTGAGAGAAGACGATGTCACTGTGACCAATGGTTAGTTTGAGGGCCTGATCCGATTTGCCTCCGCCGCCCACCAGGAGTGCTTCAGTTTTTGAGTCATTGAGTTGGAGCTTGTTCCGGGTCATCCACCGTTTCACGTCAGAGATACAGTGTTCGCTGGTAGAAAGAAGAGAGTGGATTTGACTGGGATGGGAGGAGTTGTAGAGCTGGGTATCATCAGCAAATTCACTGTGAGAGACTGAATGACTGTCAATTACATTGGAGAGTGGTTGGGTGTACAGTAGAAACAGCAGAGGACCCATAACAGAGCCCTGAGGGACTCCGTACTTGAGAGGTGTAGGATCAGAAGCAAAACCCGAGATCGAAACAGTCTGTCTACGTTCTGAGAGATATGAATGCAGGAAAGAGAGTGCTAAGTTCCCAATGCCAAAAACTTTTCTAAGACGGGTGAGAAGAATTCCATGGTCTGTGTCGAACGCGGCACTCGTAAGAAGAGAAACTTTGGAATTGTCAGAAGCAACGAGATCGTTTAGAACACGGAGCAGAGCTGTTTTGGTGGAATGATGAGCACGGTACGCGGATTGAAAACGGGCCAAAAAGTCATACTGGGACACGTGCTCCAGCAGCTGCTGCAAAGCTAACTTCTCTAACAATTTTGACAGAAAAGAAAGATTGGAGACTGGCCTATAGTTACTAAGTTTGTTTGGATCTAGGTCCTGCTTCTTCAAGAGCGGCTTAATATAGCCTGCTTCAAAACAGTAGGGAAGGTGCCAGTCTGGAAGCAATCATTGATCATCTGTGACTTCTGAAGTAATAGTTTTGTCCCGTGAAAACGGTTATTGTCGATGTGATGACGTATTAAATAGATTTCTTTGTTTCGTTTTCTATTTCTGGGTCGGTAAGAAAACAGGATCACACAGGATCACAACAGAATCGGACCCAAATTACCGGATCGTGAATGAATTAGATTGAAAATCAATTAGGTGTGGTGGGGTACGGGCAGCGCTAGCTGTTTAGCCTTTCTCGTTCACCAGTAGGGAAAATCAAACGGCTTCTCCTCCCGGTTGTAGAGCCATCGATTGCATAATTCTATTAGTAGGTCCTTTTCTTGCAGTATCCCTAGTATACATTCGTGTACTGGGAATTCCGTAGTTCTGTAGCGTTGTATTACGTGGGAGCCCTTTGTAAAGGAATTTACGTCGGGATATCAAAGAATGATTATAGAAGGAGCGATGGTGCTTTTGGGAACAAGGGACAAGCCCTGTCAGATAAGAGAGAGAATTGGAGTTGATTATAGAAGGAGCGATTGTGTCTGTGGGAACAATTAGGGACAAGCCCTGTCAATCAGAGGGAGAATGGAGTTCTGTTCAGAACATCTGGGGCTTTGCTTGGCACCTGTGGGGGGTTGGAGTGTGAAAGTTAAAGGAATCTGCCTGTGGGAACAATTAGGGACAAGCACTGTCAATCAGAGGGAGAATGGAGTTCTGTTCAGAACATCTGGGGCTCTGCTTGGCACCTGTGGGTGTTGGAGTGTGAAAGTTAAAGGAATCTCAGCGGTTCTAGGACTCTCTCAGCCATTCAGAACGAGGGGTGGGGCCAGGGGGAGAGTTGGAGGGGGAGAGAAGGAAGGAGCGGAGAGTCGGCAGGCGAACAGGGGAGGGAGTGGACACGGTTTGTGTTGTGTGCCCTTGTACGCTGCCATGTAAAGAAGGGAATAAAGAAGTTAGAAAAGTCACCGGCCCAACTTGTCCTCTCGATATCCCATCCACGCTACAACATCGACTGCCATGCTCGACAGCCACGCACCTACCACATAAAAAAACAATAAAATGTGTGTGTTTGCTTGATACACAAATGTCTGACAGCCATCTTGCTTTTCTTTACATGTTGACTATTCACCCAAAACAGAAAAAAGTAAAATGCCCACACACAAAAACGACCAACAGAGTATTTTGCATTCTTTTTGACATAGCGTCGCTTTAAATACCTATACTCCATTATTGTAAGCAAGAAGATTTGTGTGGTTTTTTAATAAATAAATGTTGGCAAACCACTGGACCTTCCTTGCGAGACCGGTATTTGTCAGTAAACCAGTGAAGCTTTATATCTTATAACTCCATCCCACGTTTGACTCTCAACAAGTGGTCCCTACGCCCTAACTCCAGGGCCCGACGCTGATGTTGGACACAAACGTGACAAACAGTAACGCGTCCGGGTTTAGGTGAAACTCCCCGGACATGCTTAGTCAGTCAGGCGGGGTGGCGGATGAAAATTATTCTAAGTCGAAAGTCTCTAGGAAAAGTGAAAAATATGTTTAGAACAGCATGACTCGACATCTGGGGATTGTACGCTGTGGCACATCAATGCGCCGGCGGCCTCCTAAAGGTTAAATTAATTGATTTTCAATCTAATTCATTCACGATCCGGTAATTTGGGTCCAATTCTGTTGTGATCCTGTGTGATCCTGTGTGATCCTGTGTGATCCTGTGTGATCCTGTGTGATCCTGTGTGATCCTGTGTGATCCTGTGTGATCCTGTGTGATCCTGGGGTGATCCTGGGTGATTCTGTGTGATCCTGTTTTCTTACCGACCGGTGTTGGGCAGTCAATGTAGAGTTTATTAGTTTTTTCAGTTATGAAATTGGACAGTCAAGTCTATTGTTCAATCACAACAAAGTTTACTCAGAATTATTCATGTTCTGAACGATTACTACAAAAACGAGCAGTCAGCTGTGCGGTTGTGAAGGCCCAAGGGACAAGACTCTGGCTGACGAAGAAAAGGTAACTCTCAGTCTTATGAGTGACCAATGTCAGTTTCATCAGAGTTGATTTTATTTTGTTCATCATATCGAATTGTGGTCGTAGAACGTTCATGTTATAAGAATGGCGAGTCGTGTGGTCACTTCAATATGTCAGAAACACACGTGTGGCATACAGGGTGGCTGTTTCGTTTTATTGGGAAGGAAAATAGGGCAGCGCATCCGTAACCTTGCTGACCCGTTCAGAACGCCGACTTCGGCTAGCTTGTGTTCTGCGTCGTCTGCAAGAACTTCCTCAGCCGCGTCCTCGTCGGTCGTCGACTCCGACAGCGAGAAGAATCCGACTGTCCTTCCCAACTTGGACTTGCCTTCGCACCTCCCAGCCTCAGGTAGAAGGGAAATCTTCCTTACTCGACGAATCTCTGTCAGTGATCCGTTGCTCGTTGATGATTGATTTAATGTTATTAAACTTTTGCTCGGACATTTAGCTACGTCTTCGGGGAGATCGAGCCTCAGGGGTGATTATCAGTATGTACCGGAACAATGAGAGGCTAAGGAAGTGATCAACTACCGACACTATGGCGTCCACAAGAGGACAGACTCTCGAAATGAGTGCTACGAATTAAGCAGTGCAAGTTGTTTTCCAAATCCAGAGGTTATTCGCTCATGCATGAATGAGTAGATGCGAGTTCTTCACGTTTATACTTAATACAAACGCCGCAGCACTTTTGCAGATCAGAATACATATATGTATGTAAGCCCTTGTAGACATGCATGTATATTCAGACAATTGTGTGAGTTCCCCAAACGAAAGTTCTGCTTAAGGAATTTCAAGAGTCCACACTAGTAGCGTCAAACAATAGTGTCCAACTCGAAAGCAGATTCTGCCTTCACTTCAGATTGCAGGTATTTTGGATGAGGTTGAGCCACGCATCGTCAACGTCAGTGTTGTGTCAATGTGTGTCTGCAGATTCCTACAGATTGGCGCCATCCTTCGATGCTCGACGTGTGGACCCCACCACAGTCAAGCAAGTCTTCTACTTTGACACACTGTATCTGGCAAGACGCCTGGAGAAAAATGGTAAGCCCTGGGGGAAACAAATTGAGGCTGGAGAAAAATGATATTGCTAAAGAAAGCTGCTAAGGCTGGAGTTGAGTGCTGTGACTAGATACCTAAGACTAGATAAGGATTTGCACATGATTCATGAATGTAAGAGTACAGCTGACATTTTGGCATGGGAAGAGAGGCATGCACCTCCAATTTTCATTTTGGCACTGCATGAATCCACCATTCTTCTTGTGGTCTAGCATTCAAGGAGCTAGCTTTGCATACCATCTTGGAAATGAGTCTAGATAACTGGTCAGTAAATGTTTGACAGTTCATTTAAGAAAATACAATTCAAACAGGAATCTGATGGACTATCTTC